>JAHREE010151205.1:0-11261 GCA_033628505.1 Tringa tobata | reverse complement strand
GCTTTTGCAGCTCCCCCCAAGTTATCGATGCATAGACACGGGTAAGGCAGAGGGGAAGATGAGTTGTTTGACAGCTCCCCACATCTCGCCCGCTGCGCTCTGACACCGGTTTGTCTGGGTGCCCCCGTACACGGTGCTGCTCTGGAAGAGGCATGGGGAACCACCGGACATGAATTTCTAGCTGCTGGAGGGCTCTGCAGCTGCTCATCTGCCTTGTGGCAGCCTGTGACCGTTGGGGCAGTGAGCACATATTGCCACCCTGGTGGCGAAGGAGGCACAGGAATTCTTCTTCTAGCTATGGTCTTATTCTGGTTCCGATTTAATATTCTTCACCACCTGTCTAAAACCCTTAACATTATTCTGTAACTTGTTGGGTTTTTCTTTTTTTTAATTCTATGACAGTGCTAGCTGTATGCAGGAGAAAGTAAAACAGCATATGCTTTACTTTATATATACTTACTATATACTTTATATATATATAATATACTTTATATTTACTTTATGCTTTGCAAGTAAAAGCTAGCCTATGAGGAAAGACTTTTAGCACAAGGCTCTGTTTAGTATACAAAGAACAGACNAGAGCCTGGCTGGCTATAAAGTAAATATTTTCACAGATTCAGACACTAGAGTCTTCTAAAAGTGCAATTTTCCCCAGCATTAGAAGAAAAGTTAGTCCAGTGTCTCTCAACCCAGGACACCAAGCTTCTTTTCTACACTTGCAGATACAGTCCCAGTATTAGTATACTATGGAAAAAGCCTCCAATTCTTTCCTCTTCTAGGTATAGACAGTACTACTACCTGAGTAAGTGTGTAAGATATGAACAGGTGTATGGCAGTAAATCTGCTTTCCAGGACTACTGTGGTTTGCTTTATTGAAAACGCATCCAGATTACTTGCAACTTTTATAAATGCCACATATTAGTCAGCTATGCCATATACGCCAGCCATACAGTCAGCTATATCAGTCAGGTGATGGTTGGACTCGATGACCTTAAGCGTCTCTTCCAACCTAGACAATTCTATGATTCCATATGTTTCCATTCTCCAATTGGCCTATGAAGTGCAGAAAAACCCATTACATCTGCTCTGTAAGAACCCTTACAGGCGGCAGGAAGGAGCTCTAAAAGTATTTTCAGCAATGTTTTGCTGTGGTTCTTTGAAAGCACTTTAACGCTGATACCAATGCAGTTTCCTTGAGAGCAATAGAAAAGGTCTACTCGGTTCCTTTGCAATATTTTCTAACTTTTGTTGCTGCTATTTGGGATGGTTTTTTAAATAAATAGATCAGTCACCGTCAATTCAGCTCTGAAGTAGCAATATGAGCAAGAAAACAGAGTGAGTGTGTCTTGTAATCAGTCCAGCTTCAACTGGGACTGAAATACTATAATGCATTTAATGATCATTGCATGACCATTGTATGGCATCATCCCAAGACACAATTAAGGCTATACATTTAGGGCCTTCCATACATTAACATACCTTTTACCTAAATCACCTACTCTGAATTGTAACTTCAAATTATCATAGCTTTTTCATCTGGATATGAACTGAGTGGAAGAACATTTAACATTATTGGGTCAAATCTTAAAGCTCATGGAAAGCCCTTCCACTAGCACCAGTTCTAATAGAATTCAGAGGCTGGTTTTACCCTGGTATCTAAAATTGCGTATCAGGTCATCAGGAGATTTTAAAAAAAAAACCCTCATTATCTAACTCCCATTTAATTTACAGGCTGTTTGGGTCACCTGTCTCGGCAAGTGCTGATAAATGGCATGAGCTTGCACTGAGATGAAATTTGGTATCAGAGGATCATCAGCAATAAGAGCAATAAGGTGTATAGGTGAAAATTTCAAATATCATCTATTTTCCTTTACGAATTTAACCCTAACTCCTTAAGCCATGAAAGAAGTTAAACTGATTGCATGAGCTCATAGAATCATAGAATAGTTTGGGTTGAAAGGGACCTCTAAAGGTCATCAAGACCACCCACCCTTGCAATGAACCTAGCTCAGGTTGCTCAGAACTCCATCCAACCTGACCTTGAACGTTTTCTGGCATGGGGCATCTACCACCTTTATGAGCAACCCGTTCTACTGTTTCACCACCCTCATTGCATAACATTTTTTCCTTAGATCTAATGTAAATCTTCCCTGGTTTAGTTTAAAACCATTAACCCTTGTTCTACCACATTAGACCCTGCTAAGAAGTTTGTCCCCATCTTTCTTATAAGTCCCCTTTAAGGCCTGAAAGACCACAAGAAGGTCTCTCCGGAGCCTTCTCCTCTCCAGGCTGAACAATCCCAACTCTCTCAGCCTATCCTCATAGGAGAGGTGTTCCATTCCTCTGATCATTTCTGTGGTCCTCCTCTGGACCTCCTCCAGACCTCCTCCAACAGGTCCCTGTCTTTTCTGTACTGAGGGCTCCAGGGCTGGGTGCAGTACTCCAGGTGGAGTCTCACTAGAATGAAGCAGAGGTGCAGAATAATTTCCATCGACCTGATGGCCACACTTCTTTTGATGCAGCCCAGGATATGGTTGGCTTTCTGGGCTGTGAGTGCACATTGCCAGGTCATGTCCATCTTTTCCTCCACCATTACCCCAGAGTCCTTCTCAGCAGAGCTGTTCTCACACCCTTCATCCCTCAGTTTCTATTGATACCAGAGGTTGACCCAACCCAGGTGCAGGATCCTACACTTGACCTTGTTGAACCTCAAGAAGTTCACATGGGCCCACCACTTGAACTTGTCCAGGTCCCTCCGGGTGGTATCCCATCCCTCAGGCACCACTCAGCTTCATGCCATCTGCAAACTTGCTGAGAATGCACTCGAACCCACTGTCTCTGTCATGAATGAAGACATTGAACAGTACTGGTCCAAATACAGACCCTTGAGGAACACCACTTGCCACTGATCTCCACCTGGACATTGAGCTGTTGACCACTACCCTCTGGATGTGACCGCCCAACCAATTCCTCAGCCACCAAAAAGTCCACCAGTCAAGTTCATACCTCACCAATTTAGAGATAAAGATGTCGTGGGAGACCACGTCAAAGGCCTTACAGAAGTCCAGATAGACGAGATCTGTAGCTCTTCCCTTGTCCACTGATGTAGTCACTCCATCATAGAAGGCCCCTAGGTTGGCCAGGAAGGACTTGCCCTTGGTGAAGCCATGCTGGCTGTTGTGAATCACCTCCCTGTACTGCATATGCCTTAGCATAGCTACTAGGAGTACCTGTTCCATGATCTTCCAAGGCACAGAGGTGCTGCTAACAGGCCGGTGGTTCCCAGGGACCTCCTTTCCACCATTTTTAAAAATGGGTGCAATGTTTCCCTTTTTCCAGTCACAGAGGACTTCACCTGACTGCCATGACTTTTCAAGTATCACGGAGTGTGGCTTGGCAACTACATCAGACAATTCCCTCAGGACTCTGGGATGCATCTCATGAGGTCTCATAGACTTCTCTAAGTTCAAGTTCCTCAAGTGGTTACAAGCCTGAGCTCCCAGGGTGTTAAACTAGAGATGGAGCAATGAAACAGAAAATCACATCTCTTTTCAGTTCCTGCAAAATTTAGACAGTTCCTATTCATCTGTTGTATCTGTTTAACTGTATTTATTTTGCCAAGCTTGGCAAAACTAAATCCTGAGCTTTCAAGTACAGGCCTTCCAAGAGTTCTCCAGGAACACTAGTGTCATGAGTCTTGTAAGAATTTCTTTCTAATGAGATTTTTAATTGTGAAGGCAGACTAACGGCGTGGAAATAGTTAGGACTACAGCCAGCTGGAACACTGTTATCAAAGTGTTGAAGTACCTCAGAGTGAAAACATTTTTCAGAAAAGTTTTTAAGTATATACGAAGTTTTCTTTTCTTCAGAGTTGTGGAACCTTCTTATATATTACCATTCAATTTGGGGTACCACCTAGAGACACTGGATATCCATGCCTAAGCCCATGCCTTGTCTTCTCATGATTTGAGAAGAGGCTGATTTTAACTGAATTTGATGTTTGTGGCTGTTGCCCACTTACTCCCTCCTTCATTCTTTTTCTGAAAGCCTGACTTCATTTTAACATGGGGAGAACCACTCTGTGAAATAGTGATGAATGTTACAAAATGGAATTGGCAGCCTCAGTCAACTTTTTTGAAAAATCCCTCCATTAATAACTGAAGAATGTTAGAGTCCTGGCAAATTATCATAACCCAGCCAAAGAGGTTGAATCATAAGTGGGCTTTAGCTATTATTTTTCTGGGAACAGAACCTGTTTAGAGATGGAGAGTGCATTGCAGATTTAATAATAAGCCTATTACAGAGCAGGTTTACTCCTAAATCCCTCAGCATTTCTACTTTCCTGCTAGCTATTCCTTGCAGCTTTTCTTCAGTCATGGAGATCTGTTTTATGCTAAAGCTAAGGAGTCTTTCTTGTCTAAATAATGTCAGATGTTCCTATTGGTTGCAAATGAAGTACCTACTCTATCAAGGTATTTCATACTCGATTTCAGAATGAATGTTTTACAGCTTTTTGACGTAAACCATAAATCCGTGAGGATGGTGCCACCTAATGTAAATAGAGAACATGACAACTATTTTCCATTTATTTGACGTTGTAAAGTTACCAGTGGGGATTGAAATGTTAGGAATTTAGTATTCCTTTATCCCTTCTGCCTAGTTATCTGGAAGACTATTCTGCCAGAGATTTCCATGGAATGACTGAAAAGGTCTCTTTCCTACAAGATTCACTTCTATTCTGGTAATTTTTCATCAACGTGTTTTGAACTATTTCAGGTTTTTAAAACATATAAAATACAGAAAATGTTGGACTAAAAGTCTGTTAGGTTTAGCAGCTCTCCTGGCTTCAGTAAGATTAATCTACCACCTGAGAACATCTTCAGACACTGCTGGAGGAGGAAGCAGCAGAATTTAGTAGATATTCTGCTCACCAAGAAGAAACAAGGGAAAATGACTCGGGAGAAAGCCTAATAGAATATCAGCTCTTTTGTGTTCTCCTTAACTATGCTGTTTTCACTTGCATTGCTGCAGATTTAGCCATGATCATGCCCAGCCACTGGTGTACACCTTTATACTCACATAGTGCTACCGTCATTTGCACCAATGGAGTCTACTCGGATTTTGAGAGTCTGTGTTGTGGCTTGCAGCAATTTATTTCTGCATTGCTGTAACTTCAGGTTACATTTCTCTGGCTGAGAAATGCAGCATTGTCAGAAATGTATTTTAAAGAATCTTTTCCATAAGAGGAAAAGGGATTTTAAAGTTGCATAAGGTCAAGGAGAGATTAGGTACCCACCTTGAAGAAAGATGTCACGGAGACCTACTTCCAGTTGCTCTGTCTCTTGGGCCATTTTAGGATAATCAGTGTGGAAGCTGTGGATCTGATATAAGCTGAGCTGTTTGATACAGTGCAAATGTATAGTCCGTAGTGCCCTTGTCTTTTAACTCATGTAAATGGGCTGTACAATCCTTCACCTTTTTCCATGTAATCAACCAAGCTCATTCAGTCATAGTGGTTTGAGTGAGGCTGAGTGTCTACATCACTTAGGGTGTTTTTTGGAACTTGCTTCTAAAATTGCGGTAAGAATTTCTGATTAAAAAACATCCCACGCATAGTTATGAATAAATAAAGGATACACATTGTGACTGTGGATGCACATTTTAATTAACTAGAAAGTTGTATCTTCTTTTCACTGATCATCTTGCTCTTTCTCTCCCCAGGCTCATGTGTGGTGATTGTAGAGAGCTGAATAATGTTTTAGTCACACAACTTTCATTACAGTTATCAAAAACACACAGTTAATTCCCTGAGCTCAACCTTGAAAACAAAAAGGTTACTGTTTATCCTTGTATCTAAGACAATGAGCACTTTTAATGTCTTCATGTGGTAAAAATGCCTTTTATATGAGTAGAATGTCATTAAATGTTCAACATTACTATGGTATTCTTTGGGTCCTTTGAGATCCTCTTTCCAAAACATGAAGATGGGGGGAGGAAACAAAATATTCAGATGACGGGGCAAATGAAAGGGGTTTTGAGACAGCGATGGCCTTTTTTTATGTTATTATTTGTTGACCCCACTAGTGTGCGCTGTAAGTAGCTTTTTCCTTCACATAGAAAGAATTAGCATTTTTATTGCAAAACCAGCCAGCTTGACTGGGGTCTGTATTTTGCTCACCATACTCATATCATACTATGGATCAGCTGACCCTGGTACAGCAGAGACGGTGGTTGCGCTAGGCTATAAAATCCAAGAGAAGGATTTCATTCCACGTACAATGTAGAATGTATCTTCTTGGTCTCTGGCACCCTTTTTTTTTTTTTGGTTTGGCACAGAAAGCTTTACCTGCATGTGAAGAATATAAGCCCAAATAGATTCCCAATAAAGTACAGGTTTATTTTTCCCCTCTTCTGCCTAAGTCATCTTTTCAGATGGACTAATACTCCACCTTCCTTATCTAGACTGTAAGAGACTACAAATTCTGCTTTTTGAGTATATGTCACTGCGGGACAAGAATGCTCTGCAAACCACTCGTGGTCGTGTTGCTGGGTGTGCTCCTGGCTCTGCCCTGCCTCTGGATAAGGGCAAGATGCGGGTGCATGTCATCCTCTGTTGGACCTTGCTTCTCTTGAAGGGAAAGTCAGGTGTGTGGGTAGCAAAAGAGCTAAAGCAATAGTGCAGTAAGTTCTCAGGTCTGCAATCTCTGGGCCAGATCAGTGCAGATCAGGTTGGAGTGAACTAGAAAGTGTCAATTGAGCCACTGAAATCAGCCAGGCAGACCCATTAATATCAGTGGAAAGCTGCAACTGAACCAAGACACCACAAAATAAAAGTCTTAAGTGATTTCACATACAGCATACAAACTTTTATTTGCTAATTAAGGCTGGTTTAGCACAGGGTTTGACAAGGAAAAAAAAAAATCACACCAAAAAACCCCTCCCCCTAAATCCCAAAACTCTCAAAGAAATTGTTTCCTCCAGCACTGGCTTGTTTTCAAGGCTTTCTTGAAAACATGAGATAGAAATATATTTTTCAAATGAAAGCTGAGATTCTTAGATTGTCTTGCCCAGTGGCACTGGGGCTGCAAGAAAATGCAAAAGCTGTTCTGAAACTTGTCATAATATTCTTGAGTGCTGTCAATAATATGTCTTTACACTATTCCCTACGTGAATTCAGAAATACATGCCATTTGTTTGGTACCATTGGTTTTCTATAAGTGAATTAGAACGTTCTTCTGATTCCAGTGTTCCCTAGAAAAGACTATATTTTGGAGGTTAATTCTGGTTGAACTCAAATAACTAGGCTTACATTTTTACAGTTGTGATGTTTGATCCTGTATTCTTATGATCAGTTTAGATTTCTTGCTCTGAATTAGGAAAGCATTTGTAGAAGAATGTCTCACTGGTGATATACAGAAATAAACTTATATTTCTTATCTTTATCTGACCCAATGATCTGGCATTCAGTTTACATCAAGTGGAACAATTTTAAGAATGAAAATTAAGAACCTTTGTCACTTATTCCTTTAGCAACAGCAGTTGTTGGCCTGATTTAGAATAGAATAGAATAGTTTCAGTTGGAAGGGACTTAGAATGATCATCTAGTCCAACAGCCTGACCGCTTCAGGGCTGACAAAAAGTTAAAGCACATTATTAACAGTATTTTCCAAATGCCTCTTAAACACTGTCAGGCTTGGGGCATCGACAACCTCTCTAGGAAGCCTGTTTCAGCGTTTGACTATCCTCTCCTAGTATTTAGTCTGAACCTGCTCTGATGCAGCTTTGAACCATTAAGAATTGGAACGTAATTGTTAAGAGAATGGGTATGGGGGGCAGAGTTGCATATTTCAATCCGTTCAGGCAGGAGTGGAATTGAAGCCGTATCTACTGCATCCTGGACAAGTATACTTTATTGAACAAACCAAAAGTGTTCTTTCTCTCTGAATAACACAAATAATCTCTTAGGGAAAAGGGAATAAGTACATCTGAATACAACACGTCAACCAGAGTGTTCTGTGCCTGCAAATAGCTTAAAGGAGAATCTATTTTCGTAGTGGACAGATTTACCGAGGAGACAAAGATAAAGAATACTGGGGTTATGGTGCAATAGCACAAACACATCAAAAGATCTAGGTCATTAGGCTAATAAAGTTGGGGTCAAGTTTTAATCATCAAAACTACAGAAGTTTAAAGTAAGCATAATAACCAAGTACAGAATTCAGCTTAATCTGTACAATGCTAGAAATTGTTCCAGAGATAATCTTGAAGATGATTTCCCTTAGGTTTGTTTTAAGAGTCCAGGTGTTACCTAAGGAATACCCTAAAGTTAACAGTTATAAAGATTTTCTTTACAAATGAGTGCATAACGTGGGCAAATATGTACTTTTTTTTGGGTTTGATTTCTTTGACTTTTGCCAGTTTAAAAGTACAAATTAAAGCAGCAGACGCAATTGCTGCTTATAGATTGTATATATAAGTATGTACATTTTGGAGAGACAATTAGAAAATTCAGGACTGGAGAATGACTTGTGTGAATATTGTTAATAGTTGCAAATTATGTACTAAATATCCTAATTTTCCTATGGTATACATCATTACTTTAAGTGATTTGCATAATTGTCTACTATGAAACCACTAGACCCTCAGCAAAAATACTTGACAAGCCACCTACCAGGCAGGCTGATGTGCAAATATTTGCACACTGCAAGGAGGCTGGATCAGTCTGTTCCTGTTGCACTTGAGGGATCTTTCTCCCTTTACAGCTGTGTCGCCATGGAGCACCTCTCACTGTAGGGTTAACGCATTTTGACAGCAGCTCTTGGTCTGCTGCTTGGTTAAACCAGGGAGAATTTGGAAGCTGTGTCAGACACACATCTAAACTCCCTTCCTAAGTCTAAGTGGAAGGTCTAAGACTGTTACACGTCATGTTGCTCCTCTTTCTGCAGCAGGCAGGGCCACGTGCTGTAGGGTTAACCCTGGGGAAATTGAAATGATTGAGCCATGTCACGATTTAACCCCAGCCAGCAACTAGGACCACACGGCCCCCAGCTGGGATGAGGGAGAGAATCAGAAGAGTAAATGTGAGGAAAAAACTCATGGATTGAGATAAAGACAGTTTAATAAGCAAAGCAAAAGCTGCTCATTCAAACAAAGCAAAACAATGAATGCATTTGCTGCTTCCCATTGGCAGGCAGGTGTTCAGCCATCTCCAGCAAAGCAGGGCTCCACCACACGTAATGGTTACTTGGGAAGAGAAGCTCCATAACACCGAACGTCCCTCCCATTCTTCTTCTTCCCCAGCTTTTTATGCCGAGCATGATGTCACAGGGTATGGAATATTCCTTTGGTAAGTTGGGGTCAGCTGTCCCAGCAGTGTCTCCTCCCAGCTTCTTGTGCACCCCTGGCCAACTTGCTGGTGGGGTGGTGTGAGGAGCAGAAAAGGCCTTGACTGCTTAACAACAACCAAAAAGAGTAGTGCACTACCAACACTGTTCTCATCCCAAATCCAAAACATAGCACTATGCCAGCTGATAGCAAGAAAGTCAACCCTGTCCCAGCTGAAACCATGACAAGGCACGATAGGCATCTTGCTGTGTTTCCCTGAAGGGCACAGAAGAGATGTGAACAAAGGTGAGAGTCATAAGAAGTTGGAGGCTATAGAGACTGTAAGAGGACAATTAATTGTTCCCATCCTTCTGCTAAAATGGGGTTGGTAGGCAAAATAGAAAAAGCCTCTTGAAGACTGACAGGACATGGAAAAGAAAAAGCTGCAAATAACAAGAGGTACCAAGAATCACATGCACTGGTCAGAGGTCAGTGCTGACAGCCGATGGTAACCATCTAACCTTCTTCCAGTGTGGGTTCATGGCCTCCCAAATTAACATGCTTCTGGAATGAATTATCAAGAATTTATGCAAGATGCAAAGACCTGTAATTACAGCAGCTCAGCCTGTGACACCGCTGTGTTGATGACTCAAATAAGATCTGTTACACCTGCCAGGAGTTTGCATGGTAAATTGATGTGGAAAATCCCAGCTGCTGCAGAAGACGGTGTTGGTGCTTCTGGTGTGTGTTTCTGTTGTTCAGGTTCTTCCAGTTCACCTCAGTGGGTGAGTCACAGCTATACAGCATTACATGGACAGCTGTAAAACTGGAATACAGTTACTAATGCTCGCATGACGCATTTTGCAGGATTAGAAATTCAAGTATTACCTTGGAATTAATTTAATCCAGATTAATGGCTAATTATAGTCTGTGGGGCCGGGTGCAGCCATGAGGTTCACTGGGAGGAGCCTCTTGTGCCTCGCTTGCTGGTCTCCCTCTCTAGACCCGGCCAGAGGTTGTGTCTGGGCACGGGGTAGGTGTGATGAGCTGCCCCGTGGGGTAGGTGTGATGAGCTGTCCGCGGGCTCGTGCTGTGGGGCAGCCTTCCCCTGCAGTGTGTGACGAAACGGGAAAGAGGACTTCACTGAGAGGTTCAAATTAACAATTTATTTGGACTTCACTCACAGGTCCAATGCACTACTATTGGAGGTTCTATGTGTACAATGGTGAACACGCTATTGCAGTTTAAAAGCAATTTGCAGAATATGCTATTGCAGCCTACAAGTGATCCTGAAAAGTAACAACACAAACCACAAGAATGTTAGATATTAATACCTTAAAAACCAACACCAATCATGATCTTAATAGCATGCCATATACCATACCTATGTTTCTTAATCACTTCCCCTCTCTATCAGGTAAGGTCAGTCAGTCCCTGGGAAGTTACCCTGTACAGCGTCCTGGACAAGGCGGGGGATGAGTCTCCTACAGGCCAACTGTATCATTGGAACATTCCCCAATTTTCTCCCCAAACCTTATGGTGTATATTTCCTTATTCGGTGGGGGTGCAGGGTTAAGCCTGAGTGGATTACACTATCTGGGATATTTACCTCTGGTGGTGTGATGGCTCCTAAGTCTCTGTTGCCAATTTTGTGATGTCTAACACTGTGAAGTCACAGGAATACTGGTGGGATGGGACTCAGGGAATTTTGTTTGTTAAGGCAGTGTTATGGTTTGGGAAAGCCCATAACAATCTATTGTCATTTAGACAATTATTCGATCACCCGATTATCCCTCCCCACTCGGAAACGGGAATCGGGGAACACAAAGAAACACAAGGGTTGAAATATAAATAGATTTAATAGACTAAGACTAAATAATTAACAATAATACTAAAGAACCAGTATTAATCCCGATAGTGATAGAAGATACACAAGA
>JAHREE010151150.1:0-12594 GCA_033628505.1 Tringa tobata | reverse complement strand
CAGTCACTCTGGCAGATTAAAGGTGTTGTCAGTGCAGATCAGACTTGTCCTGGTAACGGTTTATGTGAGCAGAAAATACATGGTTAGTGTGAGTGTAGGGATGAGTGTGTCAAAGATTTCATACGTGTTGCTTTACAGAATCTATTTGTGTCTCATGTTCTTCGATTGTCTTCTTGGATGAATGACTTAGAAGGTAAAAAGCTTGTATTTCCACGCTTACAGTGTTTAAAATTATTATGACCTAACTTTGCCACATGAGAGTAAGGGACAAGCAGAAAAAGCAACTTAAAAACAACCAAACCAAGCTTAGAAAGCAGGCTGTTGTGCCCGAGTTTTACAAGGTGCTGAGAAGCTGATGTAATGCTGTATGTTGTACATTGGATGTGCTACAATACCCACAGCCTTAGGGCTGAGCTGCAGAATGAATGTCAACTGTGATTACAGTTTTCTTGCTTTTGACAATTTGTACCAGATTTAACCCCACCTGAAGTGGACTTTTGCATTTACTTTTTACATTTACGCAAAATGGACATAGTATAGGTTTACAGTTTACTTTTATGAATGTTGGTTATATCTTCCATACTATTGCAATCATAGCCCAAGCCATTTTTGTTAGAAAACGTAGATAAATGATACTCTAGGAACAGGGAAATCATATTTAGAACTGAATCCTGCTGAAGTGTCAAATATAACTTATTTGTGCAAAAGCTTAGTCCTAGAATTTGATCATGGTTCTAAATTGATTAAAATTTTTAACCTATTAAATTTCCTATATGGCTTTCTGCGCTAAGAGGCAGTTACTAAAGACGGTGTTAACATGCTAATGTGAATCTGATACAAGTGTTGGTTTTTTTTTGAATTCTCACCATTCTGCTCATGTTTTTTACAGTCAATATTACTGCAGCTGCCTCTTCTAATTGCGTGCAGGTCTTAAAGGAAAACAGTTCTGAGAGAATTCACCCTTGGAGCATAGTCTACTAAATCCGATTCTAGAAAAATTAGAAATGGAGAGTGGAAATGCAAAAAAACCCACCAGTGTTGATGAGACTGGATAATTGCAGTCTACACGAGGAAGTGAGTACTTGGTTACTGACCATGCCACAGAAAGGCAAAATGCAACTTGATGGCCCAGTTTCTAGAATAATCAACTCTTTACTGAGTGCACACGGTTGCATATGCTAAACTGGTTATAGCCAAACGTCCGGCTGCACATGGCCATTGAGATACTTCCCCTAAAGCTGGAAGGGCACTCATCATCACAGCAGAGGTCTACAGTGTTATTTCAGGGAAATGAAATGGGAAAATTACTTGATCAGAACACAGTATGTTTGAAACTTTTGAAAAAAAAATTTTGCCTTGACCAGCAAATTATGACAATAGCATTTTTGCCTTTTTCTTGTTTATCTTAATTCTAGAAAGAAGAGGTATCTGCTTACATACAATTGTATCCCAGGTGTTCTAGGTTTCTTGCTTCTTTTTCGCATTCTGTGTACAGGCTGTACATAAGGAAAATTGTAGTTCAATGAGCGCGTCTGTTGCAATACAGTCTGTAGTGATGGGTTGAGAACAAACACAGTAAATGCTTGTATTTCCATCTGAATGAACTTCTCTTGCAGTTTTTAAAGTTGTAATTTTGTAAAGTCTTTTTTTTCTTTTTGATTTTATAACTTCTGGGAGCCATTGATGTGAACGGAAGATGAAGTTGTTAAATCTAGCGTAGTATACAACTCCAGAAATCAGGGGAGTAACTAGTTTTAACACGATTAAACAATTACAGTTATTTCTACATGCCATTTACTTTCCTTTAAAACTTTGTGCTTGCTGTTGGATCTGGGTAAGAGTTACAGTCCCCTTACTGAGGCTGGAACGTGGTAAACAAACATTATGCTATGGCAAATGTTTGGGCTAAACTGCACTTGCATTTAGAGTTCCTGCCAGCAGAATGACTGATAGAGCATGTTTTAAGCAAGTTACTGCCTCTCCACTGCAGCTTTACCTTTGCACTGAAAGCTGGCTGTTGCCATGGCCTGGTGATGTTTTTCACACACTGGTTTGGGGATGGGGTTATCAGGTGGTCAGAAGCCTGCATTGTGGAAGAGATCATTCCTAGCAGGGAGCAATGAGTGGCATCAGTAACTTGCTTAAAGCAGGTCGATGTGCTCACTAGTGGGGCTCTGGCAGCTTTAGATTTTTATATCAACCCTGAAATTGCTGAGCCATGCACGAGGAACCCAACAGTCAACCCAGATGGAAAATTTTCCCACAGTGACGTTATCTTGAGAAATCTTTCATTTTGGCAATGTTTGGGGCTTCTGTGATGCTCAGACTGAGGTGAGGGCAACCAAGGGGAAGCGTGGGCTGCAGCAAGATCTTGGATGTGTTTGGGCAGTGGCTTCCAGAACTTATGGTGGAGAGAAAGCTTTGAGTCTCTGTAGTAGTGGAGCTGAACAGAGAGATTTGAAAACTTAATGTAATGTCAAGCTTTCCAAACTAGTCAGTTTTTGAGAGAAAATAATAAAGAGAAACCAGGGGAGTCAAACGCCGTTTTGGTTCTAGAGAAATAGGTTTGGGTTTATCTCCTGTTCCTTCAAAACCATGTTGAATTTTGCTGGTTTTGTCTTAAGTCAGGTTTATAAAATATTCATTCTAGATACTGTATGGAAAACAGGGGTAGGAATGGCTTTTGGTAGAGAAGCATATGCGTTCAGAAGTCTGTTTCTGACATGCATTTCTTTCCCATTCTTGGGTTTCCTGTACTTGTGATTTTGTAAGATTCTGAATATAATGTTCTTGGTTCAGATGGGATTTCCTTCCCCTCTTCCCCTCCGCTCTTTTATGCTGTGGCCATGTGATCTCAACTGGAGCCTGAGATGTGGATGTGGCTGACAGCATCCCTTAAGCAGGGGACAGGGAGTGAGAAAGAACTGATGACCTTCATATTACTGTCTGATAATTAAAGCTGTGATCTAGTTGACCCTCATTGCCACCGCATGGTTCTTCTGAAAAAAACATTTCTTTGTGGAGTTCCCTTGCTTAACCAAAATTGCAAAGAAGTGGA
This sequence comes from Tringa tobata, assembly GCA_033628505.1. Lineage (NCBI taxonomy): Eukaryota > Metazoa > Chordata > Aves > Charadriiformes > Scolopacidae > Tringa > Tringa tobata. The sequence goes on along the minus strand of JAHREE010151150.1, from coordinate 9,536 downwards.
TAATTCTGGACTAGAACTGAATGCTTTTAAAACTGCTTTGCTGTAGTATTGCTATATGACATAATCTTTATTACTTATAGTGTTACTATTTTTATGTATTTGTCATCCTAAATTTACACTGGAATTACATCTTAATTTTGGAAATGTAAAGCCATTTAAGTCTTCTGAAACTTGCTATGCTTATGAAGAGAGGGTTTTAATGCCTAAAATAAGATGGGGGCAGGTAGAATTTAGAGGACATAATGTTCAAGAAATGGGCTTAGAACAACTGATCTTACTAATGCAATTGTACTGAATCTTCTCTTGCTTTACGTCTTCTCTTGCAGCTGACAGGATTCAAAATGATGCTTTCCTTGCTGAGTGCACTCATGTCTTCCTCCCCTATTTTCAGTGTTTTCTCAAGGATTTAAACAGGCGGAGAAGGGATTCATCTTTAATGACACCCTTTATTCGGAAGGCAGCACTTTGTTTCCTAACTTAGGATGCCTTGCAAGAATCCTTCTTAGCTAAATTCTGAAGTGCCAGTTTTAGATTTAGTGTCAGTAGTCAGGAAAATTACTCAGAGTAAAACAACATGATGATACTCAGTTTGGAAGAATTCAACGCTATGGATTCCGAAAGAGAAGGAGGAGAGTTTCAGAGAATCTAGTGTTTAGTGGGAAGGCCAAGATGGAAGAGGAAAGGGAGTAAAATTATGTGAACATGTCAATTGCATATTTTCAAGTGATAGAAATAGCATTTCTTAATTGTAAGAAAACAATCAGGAGAGCGTGAAAAGTGTGACATCTTCCCATAACTAAACTATTCCTACACATTTTCTTTCCTGTGCTAAAATGTAGTCTCAGCCAGGCAAAAGCTGTGCCTTATTTTGATTTTATAAATCACTAAATTCAATTATTCAACAGCAAAAAGTGCAGACAATACCCCTGAAGAGTGCTGATGTTGTTACTTTTAGTACTTTAAAGCCTGAAGAGAAGGTCATTGCATTTTGTCCTGTATATAATCATAGAATGGTTTGGGTTGAAAGGGACCTTAAAGCTCATCCCTGGGCAGGGACACCTCCCACCAGCCCAGGTTGCTCCAAGCCCCGTCCAACCTGGCCTTGAATCCCTCCAGGGACAGGACAGCCACAGTTTCTCTGGGCAACCTGGGCCAGGGTCTCACCACCCTCACAGCAAAGGATTTCTTCCTGAGGTCTCATTTCAATCTCCCCTCTTCCAGTGTCAAACCCTTCCCCCTTGTCCTGTGACTCCCCTCCCTGACGGAGAGTCCCACGCTGTCAAAGTATATGTAATGATTATCATCACTTAATGGTACCTTTCTATCTCCCTGCTTAAAGATAAGAACAATAGAAGAGTTTAGGTAGCTGCATGTGAACTGTATAAAGTAAACTCAACTCCATGGAATGAAGATTTCAGTGATACATTTGTATTCTGAAGGAGGTTGATCCTGCAGCCCGTAACGCCAGAAGGACCTAGAAGATACTAATCATTATGACCTGCATTGAGCAGAGCTCTTAAACACATCTTTTGTTTTAATCCTGCAATTTTATTTCCATAGTGTTTTAGGGTTTGTTGTTAGTACAGAAAATAAAACTGCCAGCACAAAGTACATCCTGAACCTGTTTTCTGTGGAGCAGGTGGAGCTGAAGGAGCTCCGTTGACTTTGTTGTATTGCCTGACTGGAGAGGCTGCCTGCGGTAAGCAAGACAACCCAGGTTGTGCTGTCCATTGTGATGCCTTTCCTGTAGGCTGATGTGAATACACTGATATAACAGGTTTAGCGTTAACAGTTTGTCTAACAGGCTCTGTACAGCTGGATCTTCCCTTGAACTAAATGTTGTGGGGCTGACCTTCTGATGATGAAGGTACAAAAGTATAGAAAAAGAAATAGTTGCAGGCAAAAATATACCTTGTAAGAACTATGCAATGCCAACTACCTAAATACAGTTCCAGATATTTCAGTGATTGCATCCTGAGTTGTAAGAATAAAATTCTGCTCTATTTATTCTACTAAGAAAAAAAGTAAACTTCCCTATGAGACTGACTGAATCCAGTATCTGATGTATTTTGTTCGACCATCCCCATGTTTTTGATAAGATGAGGCAATTTTCAACTTGTGTGACATTCTTACATGTTCAGATGCTTGTGATGTGTCCTTAGTGACTTGCAGTATATACCTATTTGAAACTTAAAGTAGTTTTTAAAAGGAAGCAGTTAATCGTTGTTTATTTATCTTTAGAACTAGATGAAGCATTGGGTATCTGCCACAGTAGGAAAATTTGAAATATGATAGATATCTGATGTATTTATCCCTTTGAAATTTTTCTCTAAATAAATTTTACTTCTTGTGGCTGCAGCATGTGACTAATGTTTCTTTGCTGCTTGCCTGTGTTGGGGAGATCTGCTGTAATAAAGAAACTTTAAAAAAAGGAAATTAAAAATAAAAACCCTCTTGAAGGATTTTAAAAATCTGAGCACATGGGAGGAACGTGCTGTTTTCCTCTAACTTTTTTGGTTAACAAAGGTCTAACCAGTGGAGAAGATGTCTAGCTTTAGATGCTTCATTTTATATCTGTATTCTAGAAAACCAGTATGATAGTCTTGTCTTCTGTCTCTCCTTAGGCATTTCTAATGGACTACATCAGGCTGTTGAGTCTGTCCAACACCTGCTGGTTTGCTGTGGAGACCAAAGCAATATTGAAAGTATTTTAGGACTGGGGGTGCAATGCCTCTTACAACTGCCAGGGTAGTAGCAACTTGCATGAGGAGAACAGGACAAATCTGAATAGTGTTAGGAATGGTGTTTAAATATTTCTGCTGCGGCCTTTTCATTATGAAACAGTGAGACCTGATAGCAGAAGTTAATTGATAATTCATCAGCACTCATTGCTAGAGGTAATAACACGCTCTTGCATTCCTGATCTTAGCATTTTTATTTTCATTGCAAACCTAGTGCATGTCTCTAGGATCAAAGAGTGATTTGCATGGGTCTAGTGTTGCACGTGAGCTGACTTTCATATATCATTGGCTGCAAATGGGGTTCCTCTTTTAGCAGTCATATTTTTTAATGAGGCTGACAATAAGTCAAATTACTGCTCATCATGCCAGGAGTTTTAATAAATAAGAAGTTATTTATAGTTTCACACTGAAAGTCTGCTTTCTTGATGTTTTTTAGCTGAGAATGTGTGTCCTCATGTGACAAAACTATTAACTCAAATTCACCTTTAACAGAACTGTGTTCCCACGGCAGTCAAGTGTGGCAGAAGGCCCATGTGTTGATATGTACTTTGACATTGAGTTTGAAATGCAGCTGTACTCTGTTGTATGGCTACCAAAAAGAAGCCTCTCTGATATTTCATTCTTGTAGGAATGGTTTTAAAAACAAAACAAGCCATTATCAGCAGATCTGGGAGGACGGTGAGGAAAAGGGAAGAAATATAATCCAAGGCTGAGCATCTAAAGTTAGGTACCTAATTTAGCAAAAGTGAAAATTTGTAGTGTAATTGAGTTGATTTCTGGAGTTACAGAGCAGCCATCTGAGTGTGCTCTGTAATCCCATTTGGGTGCTGGAATGGCCTCTCTGCCAGCTTTACAAATACAGATGTTTTTAATTGGTTTGATTGGAGGAATAGTGCCATGTGTGCCGAGAATGTTTCAGCTAACAGAGAAGAACTGTTCATTTCATGCCAAATCTGGTGAGCTAAAAAAACTCTACTACTTTGGATCTAGTAGTGGCAATTCATAATGAGAAGATGGGATGTTGTTAGTGATATAATATGTTATTGAGACTTGGAGTCTGAGGGAGCCCAAGGAGTGCTGGAGGTACCTCTTTTCAAATCAGTACTTCTCTGGTATAGTAGAAAAGAGGGAAGTTAAACGGAGAAATTCCTGCCTGTCATCTTATATGTTAATATATGTGCAGGAACACCATCCAGTCACAGGAAGGAAAGCTATTTCAGACAGCCAATTGCTTCAATACCTTTCAGTACCCCTCTGTACTCTTACGCTTGTGGGGAAAAGGTTATCCTTTAATAGAAGTTATTTCCTGGGGAGGAGAGAGGTCAAAAAAATAACCTAATTCTTCTATAGGGACTTTATAAAGTATTTATTATAATTATTGTCTTAACAACCTAGAAGGTTGTGACCATTTTTGGTAAAATGAACAACCTGTTATCCAAAGGAACTTGGCAGTATTAGCACAGAAACTGAAATAGAGATTTCTTGCCCAAGCAGGCCGAAGGCTACCTGAGGAAAGCTGGATCCAACCATAACCCTTGGGGGGGTGGGGGTAGGGCCGGGGAAATTGTGTGGAAGAAAAAAAGAAAGAATTAATTCTTCTTTTAAAATGGTAAATCCACCATCTGAGGAAGCTGTTTCAGTGTTTGTTCACTGGGAAAGTTTCCACTTTTTGCAGCCTAACTCAGTCTAGCTTCAGCTTGCAATGACTAGCTTTTGTATCCTTGTCAGCAAATGCTAAGTACGTCATCTACCCCAAGTATACAGGTCTTTTTCTCCACATAACTCTATATGAAGTGATAGCCGCCTTACAGCCTTCTCTTGGACAGTGGAAAATGGACCCGAGTTAAAAAAGCTTTTCTTGGGAAGCTTTCTGCTGTGTGCTGAAAACTATGACTTATTGACCCATATTTCTGTTATCTTGGATAAACATTTATTGCCTAACATTTAGCAATCCAATTTTGCAAATGCTGATATGAAACTGGTCCTCTTCTGTGCGCTTCATATAATTTCTGTGAAGGATTTTCCCCTTCCTTAAGCATGGTATGATTTGGGGTATTTTACATTTGTAAAGAGTAAAACAAAATCTCCACATCATTATCTGAATTAATGAGAATGTCCTGCTATGCTTTTAAAATACTTAATCTCTAAAAAATTCTTGAAAGCAATTGAAGACTTGAACTCAGTTAGATATTTTTCATGATCTTGTCACTGTGGTAGTTGTGCTCTGTATATCTGGCTGTTAGAAAAATTTGAGAGGTTTGGTTAAAAGAGGCACTGGAAAACACTTCATTATTTAATGAAGCAGCACAGAAGAGACTTTAACAATCTAGTGATTTAATTTGTAGTGTAAGGTCCTCTTTGAGAGTAACTGGTAACAGGAGAACCTGTGTTACTGCGATTGCAACTTGCAGTCTTCATCTGGAAACTATGGTTAATGTTCTAAAAGCATGATATTAAAATACTGTTCTCCCACTTCTCTTAATAGCCTGAAATTTTTACTTTCAAATAGAATGATTGAGACAAACTCAGCATTAGAAGCATGCAGTCAACCTAAAATGTGCTCAGAACCAAAGTCAAGCCATGTCAGAGATGATATCTGTTCCTGTTTTGACTATGTAGTACAGCACATTTTCTCTTTCCTCCATTCTTGTGAGAAAAGAGACAGTGACTAATGTCCAGCTTCTGTAAAGAACAAGATATCTGGTTAAATCTAAGCAGGTGAATAGTTTAACTGAAATCAGTGGGACTACTTGGTAGCTGAAAATAGATTAAGTTCTAAGTGCTTTTCTTCCCCCCCCCATTAAATATATAATCTATTTCTTGATATTTTGTATGCTTAAATAAAGTATTTTTTCTTAGACAAGTATCTAAGCAATCACTACAGGGAAACTAAATAAAATTTGGAATTAAATTTTATAACAACATCTTATTATGGGATATTTCAAATTATCCTAGTGAGATTTTGGAACCTCATTTGCTTGAATTTTGAAGTTATTAAAGCTGTAATTGCTTTTTGGGTCTAGATTTATATGCCCAGTACATAGTACATGAAGATGCTTTTGATAATGTGTCAGGGTCTTAACTGTTGGAAAGAACTTCAGGTGGTGAGTTGCATGTATATCATTTTACTATTTCTGGGATCTTTACTTAAAGGAAAACTGCGAGCCTTTTGATAATAGAAGGTGTTTTGGTCTCCTTACTAGGCCATACATTCAATAGAGCATCGTAAATAAAACGTACGCTTGCAGAAGTAATTGGTGATAATGTGTCGTGGTTTTTTGACCGAATTGACCAACCAGGAAGACAGATGGCCCCCTAAGGGAAAGAGGAAAGGGGGGAAAAGAGAAAGGAATAATAAAAAAAAGAATTTAGAAAAAACCTAAACTACTTTAATGAAAATATAAATAAATAATGAAATAATAAATTATAATAAAAGGGGGAAAAAAAGGGGGGGAAAAGTATACAGTATATACAAAACTGTATCAAGCCCCCAGAACGATCAAGTCACCAGCAGGCACAAGGGAAAGTGCCAGGCTGGACTCGGTGATGACCAGGAGCCGGATTCCAGATCTGGAGTCAGGAACGCTCGGATCGGGATCAAAAGCAGACGAACAGACAGGGTCCTCCTTGGACGTCTTCCATTGAAGGAAGAAGGCTGACCCTTTGATCCCTCAGCTTTTATACTGAGCACGATGCAGATGGGATGGAATACCCTGTTGGTCAGTTTTGGGTCACCTGTCCTGTCCGCTCCTCCCTACAGGTGTGACCCCTCTACGCTTTTCCGCTTCTCACCCTCCAGTGGGGCAAATAAAAGATTTGCCTGACCTTGGTTGTTATAGCAATAAGTATAAGCAAGGGCCTCTCTGCATACCATTCCTTGCTATAATCAGGTTTTATCACTGTGAAAGTGAACAACGTGCTGTTAATTTCAGAGTTTAGTTCGTTAGAAGAGGCCTAGCTGAAAAAATAAAATTACTGAACAGAAAATTAGTTCTGTTTTACCTCAAACCAGGACATAATGTCTGCTAATAACTCCTAAGACTTGATTTTTGCTGATGTGAAAGTGCCCCCTGTTCTGCTGTGAATATAGTTCAGTGTTTTTCTTAATGTCTTTACTTTTTTTCTGTCTAACATCTCATTCTAAATACCAGTGCCGAAGTCAACCTCAGTAGTATTTGTAGTGTTGCCTCTTACCTTGGCAGGAGATTCTTTAGTGCTTTGCTGAGTGTAATAGTGCTACAGAGCCTGGCACTGATGTGCTCATCATCATGATGTGATGAGCAAATGGTCATTAGTTTGCAGCAGTTTCTGTATTATCTGTTGGAATCACTGAGGAATGGATTCAGCCACCAAACTGCCACTTACAAAAGTAAACTTGGAGGTTTTCTTAGAATGGCTGAATTATATGAGGTCATATTTATTTTCATAATTTTTGTTTCAGAGTTGTGATTATGAGATCTGCTTGTGTAACTGGACATTTTTTGTCTGGCTGCCTTCCCTTTTGAGTAAGTAGAACGAAGCTCGGTTGCCTAACAAAGAAAGCAGCCACAAGGATCTTAATGGAATAGAGATATGCTAGCCAAAAGGAAAATAAAAAAGTCCCGTTGCCTGTCTAGGCTATTAAATGCAGGAAAACAGTGCATAAATAATCTTCTGCCACTATTGGCTGCCCTTTGGCAGGTTAACAAACACGAAGGTGAAGTTATCAGCAAGCCCATCTAAGCAAGGAGGGAGCTTCGACCTTGGCATTGAGGTTGTGTTCCTGGTGCCTAAGCGGCAGCTGCTGGCAGTTCCCCTGACCTGGATTTTAGGTGTCTCTGCACTATTGAGTGATACACTGGGAGAAAAGTCTCTTCGGACTTTTGTTTACTTCTACTTACATTTTCAAGGGTAATGTGAAATGTAGTAATTTGTACTGCATGGAGTACAAGGATAGATAAAGGAGTAGTTTGCCATTTGTAGTGGATTAAATCAGGCTTTTAGTTCAGTCAAAACAGGTTGCAACCAAATGTTATAATCGGATTACCTGACATAGGGGGAAGAACTGAAACTCATCAAAAGGCCTTCTCGGGTTGATTTAATGAAACAGAATTTTCAGGTTCTCCCAGTTGCTGCTTTCAGGTTAACAAAAACACCCCCACGCACATGGCTACCTCAAAGTTGTGCATTGAAACTTTATGAAACCATTAGTATAATGCAATAGAATGATGGTGCTGCTGTTCTATTGGAATCAAGAAGGCATTTTGTCAACGTGCAGTTAGAGCGGGGAAGAATACTTTCGACAATTATGTCTTGAAAGCTTAATAAAATGTTCTTGTAAAGTTATTGAGCTGGAAAGGTCTGGCGGCACAGTCATATATTTTAAAATGCTGTATTTTTATTTTTGCTTTTTTTACAAAAAGTATAACTTCTGTCTGCTCATACTTGCAAATTTCTTATTTTACAGTTTTCACCTTGGCTATTGAATGTATGCCTCTTTGCTTTCTCTCTTGGTTTTGTAACATTGTGGTTTCTTAATAATTCTCTGAGTCCTATTGCTTCCGCTGCCACATTTCCATGGTCCATTCGTGCCAACTGGCAAAACTCTTTTATTGGATGTCTTTCATAGCAGAAATCATGCCTGTCTGTTTCCCATGTGACTATGTAATTTTATAAAAGTATATTAATTCTGAACTCTTGCTCCTTGCACAGCAAGCTGACAGTTTGCAACTGACAGATCTGCTGAATGGCTTTGCAAATTGAAAAAGAATTTCAAGTAACTGAATAATTGCTTCAGAGCACCTTTCATGTCAATAGGAGTCTTTTCATAGAGTGCCATAATCTTTGGATCCAGCCTATATAGACCATTAAATGCATTTAAAACATTGTAAGGGCATAATTAAGTCTTGAAGTATCCCTGTATTCCTTGACAATATCTCCCTTTAAAGCTATAACATCCTATCATCTGAAGTAGGTTCAAGTACTCGTCAATCTCGATGTGCTGTTCAAAGTGGGTTTTGTCCTGTGGGATCAGTGGGCCAATCATGTCAAAACCCTTTATTATTCGCAGTTACAAGTGCTTTCTACAACTATCTTGGATTCAGTTATCTAAAAGATGAATCTGTCATCTTAAAAAGTCTCCCTGTTGACCGCCCTTTTGTGTCTCTCCCAGCCAGTAATTCTGGGATTATAGGAGGAGTGAGTATTCAGAAGGAAACAACTACATTTTTCTCTGGTTCTACAGAAGGAAACTACTACAGGTTTTTTTTTTTTGGTTTTACTTTGCTGTCAAATATGATGTAGTCAATGTTACCTATTACGCTATGGCTGTACTGCAGTTCCAGAGGTGACAAAACCAGAGGTATACTGTTATGAAACGAGTCGGGATTGAGTAGAGCTCTACTGAGCAGGACAGGGTAGGGTGGGATGGTGCAATTGCTCACTTTGGTGATTGCATTGCTTTGGCTGAAAATTGTGAACTTCTCCTTTGAGGGTTTTGTGCTGCACCAGGCAAAGGAAGCCTCTTTAGGATTAGAAAATGCAGATATTTGTGCAAAGGCTGAAGGTTCTTTGAGCCTAACATGGTTAGATCACCTTTTGAATAAGACTAAAGTCTGATGGCTTTTTTTTCTTCTACAGCTGAGTAGGCTCTTCTCCAGTCTACCAAGCAACTGTTCAGAGGTTGTCCTTTATTCATGGGAACTTTTCTCCAGTCCTCCAAAATATTTTATTAGGGCCACAGGGGAATCCTTCTCTTTCTTAGTGAGGTAATCCAAGTAATATCTGGTAGGCTCTGTGGAGTTGTTTTGAATTTTT
>JAHREE010151126.1:0-10086 GCA_033628505.1 Tringa tobata | reverse complement strand
AATTGACACAGTTACCCACCAAGAGGTGCCCACTACCTCCAAGATACCTGGGGTTGTCCAAGGCCACCGTGTGGGACTGGAAAATGTGACTCAGGGGCTGCTGGGAGCCTTTCTGGAGCAGGAGCTGGTGGACAGGCAGGCTTGGCCAAAGCACCTCCATTGAGACAACTCATCTCTCTGCCTTGAGTGGAAAGGGAAGCCTGGACAATTGCACCCAAGCTGTTAAGGGTTGGAGGAGAATGAGTGGGTCCAGATGCTGCAGAGCCTACTTGAAGATGCTCCCAGATCTGTAACCCAGATCTGTTGGAATCAATGGAGGCTTGACTTTTTGAGAGAGCATTTCATTCACTTTTCTCTTTGCTTCCTTGTGACTCAAGGGAGCTTGTGACTTCAGTGGGGGACTCACTGTGAGCGGTTATGGACAAACAGGTACTGCCTTGGGGGTTTTAAAGATCGGTGCTTGACACAAATATGTGTTTTCTGTTGGTCTAAGGCCACGTAGAGATTGCTGATATCACTTCATGTGTGGAGCAGACAAAAGAGGAAAAGTGGAAGAAGAAAAATCCCTTTCTTATTGTTTATTATTTTGAAGTATTTCCACTTCTGAAATCTCTCCAATTTACCAGACAAGAACTGAGGAATTTAGAAAATTATGCCCAGAGGCTTGGCTCCTGAGTTTTGACGGTTAATGAGCCCTCTGGTGCCAAGTTCCTGAAGTGCAGATACTGAAAGAAGATGGAACTGTCCTCCTGAGAGGTGTAAGTCAGTAACAAACCTCCAAGTTACTAAGAGTGTTTGCGAGCCCCTCTAGGGGTCATCACTGAAGAGATCTTAGAAGGAATGATGAGAAAAGGGATCACCCTGGAAGCTGGTGAAGCAGCACCTTCTGGTGCCAACTTCCTGAAATCAGAGACACTGGCTACAGGTTGAAAATGAAATGTGGACGTGACTGGGAAGGCCCTTGATGTGTTTCATCAAGCAGATGTTGAAACCTTGATCCCCATCCCCTAGGAATGGAGGTCCTTTCCCTCATGGGATGCTCAGAGTTTCTCCTGAACGCAGGGAGATGTGGGGGTTGTGATGCCAAGTGCAGGAGAGCAGCAGGGTTCCTCCTGGGCTCTATGGAGTGAGTGAGTGGGTGGGTGAAGAGGTAAGAAAGTCCTGGAGCTGTAGGGATCTGGTGTCCTGTCAAGGAACTCAGTGGAAGAGATAGCAGCCATAGTCGAAAGGACAAGGATTTCAGTTCCCTTGGGCAGTTCCAGCCTCCACAAAGGGGCCATCCCCACCACAGGCTGTCCTACACTCTCCAATGCTGGTGACTATTTCTCTGCAGATTTTAACCACCGCCCACTGCTTCCCCGCCTCACTCTGACGCCATGACATCTCAAGCTTTACTCATGACTCTCCATCCTCACCGAGTATTAGCTCAAACACAAAACTGTGAGTTTTTCAGGTTTTGCAAACGTCTCTGAGTTCCTAATAACCTGTGTAGCTTCTTCCAAAACCCTTCCAATGCTCCTCAGTCACCAAAGACGTCCCATCCTGTAGATTAATTTGAATCCTTTACATAGATCCATAACCCAGCACTGAAGAGCATATCCTCCTTCCTCAGCTGCCTCACAATCAAAATTCATCACATTTCACTTCAGATATTTCATTTCTTCTTCCTGCCTTTAGTGCTGCACCCACACTGCTCTCCCCCTGAACACCCACAGGTCTCACAAACCCTTCTTCTTCCCCTGCAGTGATGGGACCTCAGCCCAGGAGGTTTGTGCATCCTCCGGGCTCATGGATCATTCCTGAGCTCCATCCAAGTTTGGGGAATGAAGGAAGAAAAGAGCAAGATCAGCTCATGGTGCGTGACTGAGCACAACCACCCCATGCCCTGGACATTCCCCACCTGCCAGGCTGAGCCCTGCACACAGGATGGAATTATTGGTTCTCACCCCTGGTTTGCAGAGGGGGGGCCTTCCTTCCTCCATCTCCACAGGACAATGCTCTTCCTCAGCCTCCATCCACAGACATCAGCTGTTTTCCATTGATGGCTTCATACATGGTTTTAAGGATTGGCTGAAGCCATCAGCCATCCCATTGTTTCTCACTGACATCCCCCAGCCCTCTCTCTCCCGACCTACACATGGCCAGTCACTGCTGCCCAGGGCCACTCACTCTTCAGAGGAGGCCCTGGATATTTTCTGTCTTCGAGGTGCTTTTCATGATATTCTTTGCTGTGCCCATAGCTCATGGTGAGCTTCTCTGGCCATAACCGGGAGGGTTTGGCCACTCTTAGGAAGCAGTTGGGGTTTTTATGATCATCTGTGCAGAATGAGCAGTCACGGAAAAGCACCAAATGTATCCAAACAGATGCCGAGTGAAGTGTCAGAAAGAACCAGGTGAGCTCCCCCCGTGCCTGTGGCATCCTGGAATGGAGACTGTCCTGAGAAGGGGATCCAGCCTCTGCCACTCTGTGGAGAGGGAAATGAGCAGTGACCATGGCAGCTGGGGACACAAAGGGTGGCTATTGCAAGACCACCCTTTATGTGAATTTCTTTGGATGTGCACTTCAGGGTGGGCTTTCATGCCTTATGTGACAAATACTGATTCCATGGGCATTGCTCTGAGGTGTTACTACAAAAACAGACGGCTCTTTATTTTATTTTTTTTAATAGATGCTGCCACTTGATGGGGAATGGTTGCAGGATCTTGGGCACAGTTCACTGGAAAACTTATGTGAGGCTCAGTTGTCATGAGTTAGCCAGAGTAGGCCTCAGAGACATGCCAAAACATGCTGACAAAGAAGTTCTGCAAGGCTGGCAAGGACGTCCTGTCCTTGAAGATAAGCAATAAACGACTTTGAGGAAAAAACACCTCGTCCGAGAACAAGGAGGAACCCTGTGCCTCAAACCGCAAGTAGGAGGAGTATGATAATGTAACCCTTAGAACTTAGCAAACAAACAAGTAACTAGTAGACATAATTAGCTGTAACAGTATAAAAGTGTGATCGCTCCGTAATAAAGCTGAAGCTTGCTTTACCACTCATATTGAGTGGACCGCTTGCTTCCCTCGCTCGTCGCAGAAACCATTGCTTCCATCACTCAAGTTGGGCTCACTGGGAGCAGTGCTCAGCTGGACAAGTGTACCAAACAGTGGCTTGCTGGCACTGGACTGCTCCTTTTCCTCACCCTTCCTCCCCCTTTTCCCATGATTGCTCCCTTATGATTCACCCTGATCCCTCCATTTCCCTGCCTTTGGCTTTTCTCCTGGACATCCCAGCATGAGCTTTGCACACTCCCATCATCCTTATGAACCATCCCAGAACAGGTTCTACACAGACCCCAATGCCCTCCATGACTCCACTGGGAGTGTGCTTTTGCCAGGAGACCCAGAAGAATTTTGTCTCTTTGTGATCAGCTACAGAGTTCTGGCTGACCCTCTGTAGGGTCACCCTGGGAAGATTTCCTCCTTGCCCATCCTCCAGTGACCTGAGAGCTCTGGTCTCTGCTCTCTATGGCTTGACATTGTGGAGGGCTGGCTTGCTCTTCAAAGGGACATGACACTGCAGGATGGTGTAGTATCACAAAGGATACTGCATCAACCTGTGGTTGTGTATCTGTGATGTGTGTATCTGAAAGGTGGTGTGTCATAAAGGAGGAGCTTTGTGATATGTAGAGATGTTAAAGAGACAACTTTCTAATCACTGGAGATGTAGTGACTGCAGCTGATGAAGAAGACAAAAAGAGAGAGACTTTGGTCCCCTTATGGCACAGGACTCCATTTGGACAGCTGACGGTCCAACAGGCTGCAATGAAAGCTATGAGTGGAGTCAGGTTTTGTGCTCCTAAATACGGACATCTGATGTTAATTGAGTTGGCCAAAGGGATTTACCACCCAGACCCCAAGAGGGTGCATCCAGATGTTGTCCTCTCTCAGTGTTACTCCATGAGAGCTTGAAGTGAACAGCACATCTTTTTTAGCAGCTCTGGCACCTCAAATGTCTCCGGGCCTTTGTGTGTGAACTCCAGCTCTCCATCTCCATTAACGAGCACAGAGGCTGAGACAAGCAGCTCACTGCAGGTGCCTATTTTGTGCCCTCCTGAACTGAGGCAAGATGAATCCCACCTCCTGTGGCTTTCTGGGGTGCATGGGATGGAGCTGACTCCCCTTCTAGCCCCAGGACTACAACACCAGGATGAGATGTCTCGATTGACTCCACTGAATCCCTTTCCTAAACATGGGGTCTTCCCTGTCCGTCTATCCTGTCCAATGGTGGAACAAGGAGCAAGCACTCATACCCAACTGACTCTGAGAGGAGAAATTACACTGCTGGAAAGAAGCGCTTCTGCCGAGCTGGCCGATTGGTAGCAATTCAGTGATTACTTCAGTCTCTTTCAAAGTTGGTTTCTGGCGAGCCCCAGGGGAATCTCAAGCGTTCCCTTCAGTGGGGCCTCTGCTCCTGAGCTGGGCCGGGCTCCTGGGGTGGAGGGAGCTCACAGTACCTGGGTGGCACTGCAGAGCCACAGCTCTGCCCAGGAGCAGCTCACCTACCAGTCACAGCAGGACTTGGGGCACTGCCTGTGGACACCATGAGGAGATTATAGAGCTTTTTGAAAGGGGGAAGACAACTTAGAATTCATTGTGGGAGATACCTTCACAGCCCTTAACATGCTAAGTCTCCAGCTGAGGGCAATGCGGAGGCAGTTGCTGGAGGAACTGGCACACCTCACAGCTTATGGAGTCTTTCAGGTAGACTCTCACAGCTTCAGCGGTGTGCAGGAGGAGAACCTGGCCCAAGTCAGTGATTCACTTCCACACCATCAGAACAAGAGGGCATCATGACTCCTTTCTCCCTGGAACATCTGCAGGGGTGTGAAGCTGGCTGTGTTCCCAGGGATGCCCAGGGCTGTCCTTCTGAGCAGGGCCCCTGCACCTCTGGGGGCTGGGATGGGGCAGGGACTCTGCCGTTTACGAGGCTCAGCTCTGAGCTTGCCCAGGGAGCTCCCCACAGCACTGCAGGCAGAAGCTGTGGATGGAAGGAGTGATCCCTGGCAGGGAAGGGTCCTTCTGCTTGTCCTGGGGTGCTGTGTGGGCCAGGGATGCTCACAGCTCCAGATCACAGCCCAGACATCTCTGGAGGGGAATTCTGCAAATACAAAAAAAAAGGGGAGGCTTTACCTGCAAGGGACGGAGCCCAGGCTTTCAGTTTTCTGCTCTTGGTTGGCCGGGTGGGGAGTGAGGGATGGGAATTTGTCTCGCAGGCTTGGAGAAGGCGCTGAGGTGCCAAATCAGTTTCACTGAGAGCTGAATGAGCCTGGGGGCCTCAGATCAATCCCCCGTGATTACAGATCCCCAGCATCACCTTTCCAGGCTCATCAGGGTTTCTGTGAACTTCCCATCTGAGCTTTGAAGCACAGAGATGCCCCTGGGCAGTGTCCTGCCGGGCAGAGCTGAGCACACGGTGGCTGGGATGGGCTCTGGGAGCAGTGAGAGGGCACAGGGGTGCGGACGGAGAAGCAGCACCCAGCAAAGACAGCTGCAAGCAGCAGAGACATGGGCATGGAGTGAGAGGAAAGGTTGAACAGAAACTCCATTTCTGGGCATACACGGGTACCTCCTGCCATCTCCTGCAGTGCCTGGCTGTCTCTCTGCTGGTCTTTCTTAACTGGACCATGACTGTAATCCTCCCTGTCTCTTCACCTGTCTGTGCTGCTCTTATTGTTCCTGTCATGCTCTCTGGGGATGGGAGGTTCAGCTGCAGAGTCAGGATCTGACCTTGTCCATCTTCCCATGCAGAAGTGCCCATGGGAACCAGGTGTCCCAGCTTTCCTCTAAGCTGTGGGGCTCTGGGCCATGCAGTCAGTGGGTGTAGGGAATGAGCTCACTTCTTGAGCTGCCATCCTTAGGACACTTGGCTAAGTCCTTGGGGTGTCCTTCAAAGCTGTGGGCTGCCCTGCAGACTGCAAATCTCTCCCACAGTGTCCGCGTGTAACCTGATGGACAAGGGCAGAGATACTAAATGCAGGGAAATGATGGTGGGCTGGTGAAGTGAACCCAGTGTCCTTGGTAAATAGGGGGTGCTGAGACATTGTTCAGGCACCTGGAGGCAGGGGGAGACGCTTGGTCACCTGGAGCGGATCCCTCTGCTATCAGCAGGTCTCATTTCTTCTCAGGGTAACACAGGAGCACAATCCCCCTCCGTTTCAAGAAGGAGCAAGCAGAGGGCAGCTGAGAACAGACAAATGGACAGAGCAACTGGCCTTACTCTGCATTAAGCCACAGCAAATCCTTTTCCCTCTCAAGACTCAGAACTGCTCAGCTTGAGAGCAGCAGTGATGACCAGGATTTCTGACTTCAGAGAAGATTCCCCTGAGAAGAAAGGAGGGGGTGAGGAAGGACAGTCCAAAACAAACAACAGACCCTTTTCTGCAACCAACCGCCTTTATTATTGGGGGTGCAGTTGCTGACAAGCCCTTCAATGTTGAAAGGGATTTTGTCTGAGAAATTCTGATTATCAGATCTGGCCCCTGTATCCTCACTGCTCCCAGGTAGATCCTGAACTAGAGCATGATCAACACCTGGGGAACCCACAGGCAGAGGCCCTGCTCCTCACAGCACCCTCAGACACCACAAACCACAACTCCAGCCAGGAAGCTGCAGAAGACTCCTGCCAAGCAGGAAAAAGGGTGAAAGTGTGGTGGGGGAAGAGTCCACAAGAAATGTGTTTGGTTTTTGCTCAGATGACTCTGTCCTCACTTGTCACTCTCTTTCGCTCCTTGAACAGGCCATGAGTCCATAAGGACAAAATGCCCAACGGAAGTTTCATCTCTGAGTTCCTCCTCCTGGCATTCGCAGACACACGGGAGCTGCAGCTCTTGCACTTCTGGCTCTCCCTGGGCACCTACCTGGCTGCCCTCCTGGGCAACGACCTCATCATCACTACCATCGCCTGTGACCACCGCCTCCACACCCCCATGTACTTCTTCCTCCTCAACCTCTCTGTTCTTGACCTGGGCTCCATCTCCACCATTCTCCCCAAAGCCATGGCCAATTCCCTGTGGGACACCAGGGCCATATCCTACATGGGATGTGCTGCACAAGTCTTTCTACTTGTCTTCTTGATTGGAGCAGAATATTCCGTTCTCACCATCATGTCTTATGACCGCTATGTTGCCATCTGCAAACCCCTGCACTACGGGACCCTGCTGGGCAGCAGAGCTTGTGTCCACATGGCAGCAGCTGCCTGGGGCAGTGCGTTTCTCAATGCTCTTCTGCATACAGCCAGTACATTTTCTATACCCCTTTGCCAAGGCAATGGCATAGACCAGTTCTTCTGTGAAATTCCTCTGCTTCTCAAACTCTCCTGCTCAGGCTCCTACCTCAGTGAAGTTGGGCTAATTGTCATTAGTGCATTTTTAATCTTTTCTTTTTTTGTTTTCATTGTGGTGTCCTATGTGCAGATCTTCAGGGCCGTGCTGAGGATCCCCTCTGAGCAGGAACGGCACAAAGCCTTTGCCACGTGCCTCCCTCACCTGGCCGTGGTCTCCCTGAGTTTCAGCACTGCAGTGTTTGCCCACCTGAAGCCCCCCTCCATCTCCTCCCCATTTCTAGACCTGGTGGTGGCAGTGCTGTACTCAATTGTGCCTCCGGTTTTGAACCCTCTCATCTACAGCATGAGGAACCAGGAGCTCAAGGATACCAGTAGGAGGCTGATTTCATGGACCTTTTTCAAGAGGGAGAAATTTTCCACCTCCATCCGTAAATGACTCCCACATTATGATTCCATTCTTCTTTTCTGTTTGTTTTTTTTTCTTTGCTTGTTTGTGAGTTTTAATCATTTTATTTATCATTATTAATGCATTTATTCTTAATCATAGCTATTATGTTCCTACAGAAAAGTTTGCAATTGCGTCGCTATACCTGAGAAATGAACCTATTTTGTGTCTTCTAGTCATCTTATAAAAGTATGTTTAACAGTGGCTCAGAGCTGGCCTCTTTCATGGCATCCTGGTAATAAAATCGGATCTCCCCAGTGCCGTGCTTTCACGACGGCCGAGGAACTGCACCTCTGAACTTCCTCTTTCTCCATGTGTTCAGTTCCATAATGCTCTGTGGTGTTTGTGATCTTTTAGAGATGTGGGATTTGGTTTAGGAGTCACCAGTTGGTGTCTGGTGACAGGTAAGATGGGCTTTCACCCAGGTGACACTAAGGACACCCATCGTCTGGGAGGGGAATCTGGAGCGGCCTGGAGAGCCTGGTGGTTCTCCTGGCTCAGCGTGTTCCATGGGTGGTTTAGGGATAGAAGAGGTCGGTAAAGATGGGGTTTGGGGCTTTTAGAACAGGACAAGTGCAAACCTCCTCTGGGCACTCTCCAGTTCCTCCCCACCTCTCTACAGGAATACCCACAGAGGGACACACAGGTCCAGGTGTGGCCACCCCATGGCTCACTGGAAGGGGATGAAAACTCGAGATGTCTGGGGTGTCCAGGCTCTTCCTAATAAATGCCCCTTTGCTGCATGAACCACTTGCTCATATGGTGTCCCTCATAATGCCAAGGCTATACTCCTCATTGGTCAGGTTCCCTGATCTATGGGGGCATTCTTCCCCCTGATGCAGGACTGGCCACTTCTCCCTATAAAAGTTTAGAGGTTTCTGTCTCATGCACCGGTACAGGTTAGGAGTTTGTTCACATGGTAGAAAGCAGCTCTGCAGGGAGGGCCCTGGGAGTCCTGGTGGACAACAAGTTGACCATGAGCCAGCAATGTTTTCTTGCGGCCACAAAGGCCAATGGTCTCATGGGGGGCATTAAAAAGACTTGGCCAACAGGTCGAGAGAGGTCATCCTGCCCCTCTGCTCTGCCCTGATGAGGCCACCTCTGGAGTACTGTGTCTAGGCCTGGTCTCCCCAGTTCTAGAAGGGAAGAGAGTCCAGCAGAGGCTACAAAGATGATTAAGGGACTGGAGCATCTCTCTCATGAGGAAAGGAAGAGCAACCTGGGTCTGTTTAGCCTGGAGAAGAAAAGACTGAGAGGGGATCCCACCAGTTCTTATCAGTACCTAAAGGGCGGGTGTCAAGAGGATGGGACCAGACTCTATTCAGTGGTGCCTGGTGACAGGACAAGGGGCTACATGCACAAGATGGAACATGGGAAATTCCATCTCAACATGAGGAAAAACTTCTTTACCTGAGCGTGCCAGGGCCCTGCAACTGGCTGCCAGGACAAACTGTGGAGTCTCCTTCTCTGGAGATAGCCAAACTTTGATCTGTTCCTGTCCAGCCTACCCTGGCTGACCCTACTTTGGTAGGGGGTTTGGACTAGATGATCTCCAGAGGTCCCTTCCAAACCTTTCCATTCTGTGATTCTGTTGGCCTATTCACAGAGATTCTTAAGGTCCCTCTAAACTGAATCTCCGTTTGGTCAGTTCTTAATGTTTGCGTGCAGACACCTCACCATGGTTACAGTGAGTCATGAACACAAGATAACAGCATGAACAGTTGCAGGATAAAGTGACTAATTAGAAGAGTGGCTAATTTTGTATTGACCAACATAGAAATCAGCATGACAACCTCCCTAGAAACACGGTACAAGGGCACAAAAAAAGCATAGGCAAGGGCCAGTGGGGAAAGAACAGCGTTGGGCTGCTTGTGGAGCAATTTGTGAGGATGATAAGGAGAAGAACTTGGGAGGGGGAAAAACACAAAAGGCAAAGCAAAACTTCAGCTCCAGATATGACGATGCCTGTTTGGGGTCATCTATCAACCAGCCTTGAGTCACTGACTCGAGTGGGACACAAACGTTGCAGATGAGTGACCCAAACCGATGTCTGCTCACTTCTGTGGTCATGGGGAACCTGAGTGCTCTCCCTGGCAGCCTCAAGGGAAGAGCCCTGCTGGAAGGAAAGGCACAGTCTCTCATCCTGGAAGGCACCTCAGGAGGTCTCCAGGCCAAGGAAATCCACAGCCTATGGAGAAAGGGAAATGAAGGTTGGGGCTGTTTGCACCCTTGGTCACGTTAGTGGGAGACGTTACCTGCACAGACACACAGAGCACAGATCCCTCCAAGAGCTGGTCTTAGACCCTCCATCTGTCCA
>JAHREE010151122.1:0-10086 GCA_033628505.1 Tringa tobata | reverse complement strand
AATTGACACAGTTACCCACCAAGAGGTGCCCACTACCTCCAAGATACATGGGGTTGTCCAAGGCCACCGTGTGGGACTGGAAAATGTGACTCAGGGGCTGCTGGGAGCCTTTCTGGAGCAGGAGCTGGTGGACAGGCAGGCTTGGCCAAAGCACCTCCATTGAGACAACTCATCTCTCTGCCTTGAGTGGAAAGGGAAGCCTGGACAATTGCACCCAAGCTGTTAAGGGTTGGAGGAGAATGAGTGGGTCCAGATGCTGCAGAGCCTACTTGAAGATGCTCCCAGATCTGTAACCCAGATCTGTTGGAATCAATGGAGGCTTGACTTTTTGAGAGAGCATTTCATTCACTTTTCTCTTTGCTTCCCTGTGACTCAAGGGAGCTTGTGACTTCAGTGGGGGACTCACTGTGAGCGGTTATGGACAACCAGGTACTGCCTTGGGGGTTTTAAAGATCGGTGCTTGACACAAATATGTGTTTTCTGTTGGTCTAAGGCCACGTAGAGATTGCTGATATCACTTCATGTGTGGAGCAGACAAAAGAGGAAAAGTGGAAGAAGAAAAATCCCTTTCTTATTGTTTATTATTTTGAAGTATTTCCACTTCTGAAATCTCTCCAATTTACCAGACAAGAACTGAGGAATTTAGAAAATTATGCCCAGAGGCTTGGCTCCTGAGTTTTGACGGTTAATGAGCCCTCTGGTGCCAAGTTCCTGAAGTGCAGATACTGAAAGAAGATGGAACTGTCCTCCTGAGAGGTGTAAGTCAGTAACAAACCTCCAAGTTACTAAGAGTGTTTGCGAGCCCCTCTAGGGGTCATCACTGAAGAGATCTTAGAAGGAATGATGAGAAAAGGGATCACCCTGGAAGCTGGTGAAGCAGCACCTTCTGGTGCCAACTTCCTGAAATCAGAGACACTGGCTACAGGTTGAAAATGAAATGTGGACGTGACTGGGAAGGCCCTTGATGTGTTTCATCAAGCAGATGTTGAAACCTTGATCCCCATCCCCTAGGAATGGAGGTCCTTTCCCTCATGGGATGCTCAGAGTTTCTCCTGAACGCAGGGAGATGTGGGGGTTGTGATGCCAAGTGCAGGAGAGCAGCAGGGCTCCTCCTAGGCTCTATGGAGTGAGTGAGTGGGTGGGTGAAGAGGTAAGAAAGTCCTGGAGCTGTAGGGATCTGGTGTCCTGTCAAGGAACTCAGTGGAAGAGATAGCAGCCATAGTCGAAAGGACAAGGATTTCAGTTCCCTTGGGCAGTTCCAGCCTCCACAAAGGGGCCATCCCCACCACAGGCTGTCCTACACTCTCCAATGCTGGTGACTATTTCTCTGCAGATTTTAACCACCACCCACTGCTTCCCCGCCTCACTCTGACGCCATGACATCTCAAGCTTTACTCATGACTCTCCATCCTCACCGAGTATTAGCTCAAACACAAAACTGTGAGTTTTTCAGGTTTTGCAAACGTCTCTGAGTTCCTAATAACCTGTGTAGCTTCTTCCAAAACCCTTCCAATGCTCCTCAGTCACCAAAGACGTCCCATCCTGTAGATTAATTTGAATCCTTTACATAGATCCATAACCCAGCACTGAAGAGCATATCCTCCTTCCTCAGCTGCCTCACAATCAAAATTCATCACATTTCACTTCAGATATTTCATTTCTTCTTCCTGCCTTTAGTGCTGCACCCACACTGCTCTCCCCCTGAACACCCACAGGTCTCACAAACCCTTCTTCTTCCCCTGCAGTGATGGGACCTCAGCCCAGGAGGTTTGTGCATCCTCCGGGCTCATGGATCATTCCTGAGCTCCATCCAAGTTTGGGGAACGAAGGAAGAAAAGAGCAAGATCAGCTCATGGTGCGTGACTGAGCACAACCACCCCATGCCCTGGACATTCCCCACCTGCCAGGCTGAGCCCTGCACACAGGATGGAATTATTGGTTCTCACCCCTGGTTTGCAGAGGGGGGGCCTTCCTTCCTCCATCTCCACAGGACAATGCTCTTCCTCAGCCTCCATCCACAGACATCAGCTGTTTTCCATTGATGGCTTCATACATGGTTTTAAGGATTGGCTGAAGCCATCAGCCATCCCATTGTTTCTCACTGACATCCCCCAGCCCTCTCTCCCCGACCTACACATGGCCAGTCACTGCTGCCCAGGGCCACTCACTCTTCAGAGGAGGCCCTGGATATTTTCTGTCTTCGAGGTGCTTTTCATGATATTCTTTGCTGTGCCCATAGCTCATGGTGAGCTTCTCTGGCCATAACAGGGAGGGTTTGGCCACTCTTAGGAAGCAGTTGGGGTTTTTATGATCATCTGTGCAGAATGAGCAGTCACGGAAAAGCACCAAATGTATCCAAACAGATGCCGAGTGAAGTGTCAGAAAGAACCAGGTGAGCTCCCCCCGTGCCTGTGGCATCCTGGAATGGAGACTGTCCTGAGAAGGGGATCCAGCCTCTGCCACTCTGTGGAGAGGGAAATGAGCAGTGACCATGGCAGCTGGGGACACAAAGGGTGGCTATTGCAAGACCACCCTTTATGTGAATTTCTTTGGATGTGCACTTCAGGGTGGGCTTTCATGCCTTATGTGACAAATACTGATTCCATGGGCATTGCTCCGAGGTGTTACTACAAAAACAGACTGCTCTTTATTTTATTTTTTTTAATAGATGCTGCCACCTGATGGGGAATGGTTGCAGGATCTTGGGCACAGTTCACTGGAAAACTTATGTGAGGCTCAGTTGTCATGAGTTAGCCAGAGTAGGCCTCAGATACATGCCAAAACATGCTGACAAAGAAGTTCTGCAAGGCTGGCAAGGACGTCCTGTCCTTGAAGATAAGCAATAAACGACTTTGAGGAAAAAACACCTCGTCCGAGAACAAGGAGGAACCCTGTGCCTCAAACCGCAAGTAGGAGGAGTATGATAATGTAACCCTTAGAACTTAGCAAACAAACAAGTAACTAGTAGACATAATTAGCTGTAACAGTATAAAAGTGTGATCGCTCCGTAATAAAGCTGAAGCTTGCTTTACCACTCATATTGAGTGGACCGCTTGCTTCCCTCGCTCGTCGCAGAAACCATTGCTTCCATCACTCAAGTTGGGCTAACTGGGAGCAGTGCTCAGCTGGACAAGTGTACCAAACAGTGGCTTGCTGGCACTGGACTGCTCCTTTTCCTCACCCTTCCTCCCCCTTTTCCCATGATTGCTCCCTTATGATTCACCCTGATCCCTCCATTTCCCTGCCTTTGGCTTTTCTCCTGGACATCCCAGCATGAGCTTTGCACACTCCCATCATCCTTATGAACCATCCCAGAACAGGTTCTACACAGACCCCAATGCCCTCCATGACTCCACTGGGAGTGTGCTTTTGCCAGGAGACCCAGAAGAATTTTGTCTCTTTGTGATCAGCTACAGAGTTCTGGCTGACCCTCTGTAGGGTCACCCTGGGAAGATTTCCTCCTTGCCCATCCTCCAGTGACCTGAGAGCTCTGGTCTCTGCTCTCTATGGCTTGACATTGTGGAGGGCTGGCTTGCTCTTCAAAGGGACATGACACTGCAGGATGGTGTAGTATCACAAAGGATACTGCATCAACCTGTGGTTGTGCATCTGTGATGTGTGTATCTGAAAGGTGGTGTGTCATAAAGGAGGAGCTTTGTGATATGTAGAGATGTTAAAGAGACAACTTTCTAATCACTGGAGATGTAGTGACTGCAGCTGATGAAGAAGACAAAAAGAGAGAGACTTTGGTCCCCTTATGGCACAGGACTCCATTTGGACAGCTGACGGTCCAACAGGCTGCAATGAAAGCTATGAGTGGAGTCAGGTTTTGTGCTCCTAAATACGGACATCTGATGTTAATTGAGTTGGCCAAAGGGATTTACCACCCAGACCCCAAGAGGGTGCATCCAGATGTTGTCCTCTCTCAGTGTTACTCCATGAGAGCTTGAAGTGAACAGCACATCTTTTTTAGCAGCTCTGGCACCTCAAATGTCTTCGGGCCTTTGTGTGTGAACTCCAGCTCTCCATCTCCATTAACGAGCACAGAGGCTGAGACAAGCAGCTCACTGCAGGTGCCTATTTTGTGCCCTCCTGAACTGAGGCAAGATGAATCCCACCTCCTGTGGCTTTCTGGGGTGCATGGGATGGAGCTGACTCCCCTTCTAGCCCCAGGACTACAACACCAGGATGAGATGTCTCGATTGACTCCACTGAATCCCTTTCCTAAACATGGGGTCTTCCCTGTCCGTCTATCCTGTCCAATGGTGGAACAAGGAGCAAGCACTCATACCCAACTGACTCTGAGAGGAGAAATTACACTGCTGGAAAGAAGCGCTTCTGCCGAGCTGGCCGATTGGTAGCAATTCAGTGATTACTTCAGTCTCTTTCAAAGTTGGTTTCTGGCGAGCCCCAGGGGAATCTCAAGCGTTCCCTTCAGTGGGGCCTCTGCTCCTGAGCTGGGCCAGGCTCCTGGGGTGGAGGGAGCTCACAGTACCTGGGTGGCACTGCAGAGCCACAGCTCTGCCCAGGAGCAGCTCACCTACCAGTCACAGCAGGACTTGGGGCACTGCCTGCGGACACCATGAGGAGATTATAGAGCTTTTTGAAAGGGGGAAGACAACTTAGAATTCATTGTGGGAGATACCTTCACAGCCCTTAACATGCTAAGTCTCCAGCTGAGGGCAATGCGGAGGCAGTTGCTGGAGGAACTGGCACACCTCACAGCTTATGGAGTCTTTCAGGAAGACTCTCACAGCTTCAGCGGTGTGCAGGAGGAGAACCTGGCCCAAGTCAGTGATTCACTTCCACACCATCAGAACAAGAGGGCATCATGACTCCTTTCTCCCTGGAACATCTGCAGGGGTGTGAAGCTGGCTGTGTTCCCAGGGATGCCCAGGGCTGTCCTTCTGAGCAGGGTCCCTGCACCTCTGGGGGCTGGGATGGGGCAGGGACTCTGCCGCTTACGAGGCTCAGCTCTGAGCTTGCCCAGGGAGCTCCCCACAGCACTGCAGGCAGAAGCTGTGGATGGAAGGAGTGATCCCTGGCAGGGAAGGGTCCTTCTGCTTGTCCTGGGGTGCTGTGTGGGCCAGGGATGCTCACAGCTCCAGATCACAGCCCAGACATCTCTGGAGGGGAATTCTGCAAATACAAAAAAAAAGGGGAGGCTTTACCTGCAAGGGACGGAGCCCAGGCTTTCAGTTTTCTGCTCTTGGTTGGCCGGGTGGGGAGTGAGGGATGGGAATTTGTCTCGCAGGCTTGGAGAAGGCGCTGAGGTGCCAAATCAGTTTCACTGAGAGCTGAATGAGCCTGGGGGCCTCAGATCAATCCCCCGTGATTACAGATCCCCAGCATCACCTTTCCAGGCTCATCAGGGTTTCTGTGAACTTCCCATCTGAGCTTTGAAGCACAGAGATGCCCCTGGGCAGTGTCCTGCCGGGCAGAGCTGAGCACACGGTGGCTGGGATGGGCTCTGGGAGCAGTGAGAGGGCACAGGGGTGCGGACGGAGAAGCAGCACCCAGCAAAGACAGCTGCAAGCAGCAGAGACATGGGCATGGAGTGAGAGGAAAGGTTGAACAGAAACTCCATTTCTGGGCATACACGGGTACCTCCTGCCATCTCCTGCAGTGCCTGGCTGTCTCTCTGCTGGTCTTTCTTAACTGGACCATGACTGTAATCCTCCCTGTCTCTTCACCTGTCTGTGCTGCTCTTATTGTTCCTGTCATGCTCTCTGGGGATGGGAGGTTCAGCTGCAGAGTCAGGATCTGACCTTGTCCATCTTCCCATGCAGAAGTGCCCACGGGAACCAGGTGTCCCAGCTTTCCTCTAAGCTGTGGGGCTCTGGGCCATGCAGTCAGTGGGTGTAGGGAATGAGCTCACTTCTTGAGCTGCCATCCTTAGGACACTTGGCTAAGTCCTTGGGGTGTCCTTCAAAGCTGTGGGCTGCCCTGCAGACTGCAAATCTCTCCCACAGTGTCCGCGTGTAACCTGATGGACAAGGGCAGAGATACTAAATGCAGGGAAATGATGGTGGGCTGGTGAAGTGAACCCAGTGTCCTTGGTAAATAGGGGGTGCTGAGACATTGTTCAGGCACCTGGAGGCAGGGGGAGACACTTGGTCACCTGGAGCGGATCCCTCTGCTATCAGCAGGTCTCATTTCTTCTCAGGGTAACACAGGAGCACAATCCCCCTCCGTTTCAAGAAGGAGCAAGCAGAGGGCAGCTGAGAACAGACAAATGGACAGAGCAACTGGCCTTACTCTGCATTAAGCCACAGCAAATCCTTTTCCCTCTCAAGACTCAGAACTGCTCAGCTTGAGAGCAGCAGTGATGACCAGGATTTCTGACTTCAGAGAAGATTCCCCTGAGAAGAAAGGAGGGGGTGAGGAAGGACAGTCCAAAACAAACAACAGACCCTTTTCTGCAACCAACCGCCTTTATTATTGGGGGTGCAGTTGCTGACAAGCCCTTCAATGTTGAAAGGGATTTTGTCTGAGAAATTCTGATTATCAGATCTGGCCCCTGTATCCTCACTGCTCCCAGGTAGATCCTGAACTAGAGCATGATCAACACCTGGGGAACCCACAGGCAGAGGCCCTGCTCCTCACAGCACCCTCAGACACCACAAACCACAACTCCAGCCAGGAAGCTGCAGAAGACTCCTGCCAAGCAGGAAAAAGGGTGAAAGTGTGGTGGGGGAAGAGTCCACAAGAAATGTGTTTGGTTTTTTGCTCAGATGACTCTGTCCTCACTTGTCACTCTCTTTCGCTCCTTGAACAGGCCATGAGTCCATAAGGACAAAATGCCCAACGGAAGTTTCATCTCTGAGTTCCTCCTCCTGGCATTCGCAGACACACGGGAGCTGCAGCTCTTGCACTTCTGGCTCTCCCTGGGCACCTACCTGGCTGCCCTCCTGGGCAACGGCCTCATCATCACTACCATTGCCTGTGACCACCGCCTCCACACCCCCATGTACTTCTTCCTCCTCAACCTCTCTGTTCTTGACGTGGGCTCCATCTCCACCATTCTCCCCAAAGCCATGGCCAATTCCCTGTGGGACACCAGGGCCATATCCTACATGGGATGTGCTGTACAAGTCTTTCTACTTGTCTTCTTGATTGGAGCAGAATATTCCGTTCTCACCATCATGTCTTATGACCGCTATGTTGCCATCTGCAAACCCCTGCACTACGGGACCCTGCTGGGCAGCAGAGCTTGTGTCCACATGGCAGCAGCTGCCTGGGGCAGTGCGTTTCTCAATGCTCTTCTGCATACAGCCAGTACATTTTCTATACCCCTTTGCCAAGGCAATGGCATAGACCAGTTCTTCTGTGAAATTCCTCTGCTTCTCAAACTCTCCTGCTCAGGCTCCTACCTCAGTGAAGTTGGGCTAATTGTCATTAGTGCATTTTTAATCTTTTCTTTTTTTGTTTTCATTGTGGTGTCCTATGTGCAGATCTTCAGGGCCGTGCTGAGGATCCCCTCTGAGCAGGAACGGCACAAAGCCTTTGCCACGTGCCTCCCTCACCTGGCCGTGGTCTCCCTGAGTTTCAGCACTGCAGTGTTTGCCCACCTGAAGCCCCCCTCCATCTCCTCCCCATTTCTAGACCTGGTGGTGGCAGTGCTGTACTCAATTGTGCCTCCGGTTTTGAACCCTCTCATCTACAGCATGAGGAACCAGGAGCTCAAGGATACCAGTAGGAGGCTGATTTCATGGACCTTTTTCAAGAGGGAGAAATTTTCCACCTCCATCCGTAAATGACTCCCACATTATGATTCCATTCTTCTTTTCTGTTTGGTTTTTTTTCTTTGCTTGTTTGTGAGTTTTAATCATTTTATTTATCATTATTAATGCATTTATTCTTAATCATAGCTATTATGTTCCTACAGAAAAGTTTGCAATTGCGTCGCTATACCTGAGAAATGAACCTATTTTGTGTCTTCTAGTCATCTTATAAAAGTATGTTTAACAGTGGCTCAGAGCTGGCCTCTTTCATGGCATCCTGGTAATAAAATCGGATCTCCCCAGTGCCGTGCTTTCACGACGGCCGAGGAACTGCACCTCTGAACTTCCTCTTTCTCCATGTGTTCAGTTCCATAATGCTCTGTGGTGTTTGTGATCTTTTAGAGATGTGGGATTTGGTTTAGGAGTCACCAGTTGGTGTCTGGTGACAGGTAAGATGGGCTTTCACCCAGGTGACACTAAGGACACCCATCGTCTGGGAGGGGAATCTGGAGCGGCCTGGAGAGCCTGGTGGTTCTCCTGGCTCAGCGTGTTCCATGGGTGGTTTAGGGATAGAAGAGGTCGGTAAAGATGGGGTTTGGGGCTTTTAGAACAGAACAAGTGCAAACCTCCTCTGGGCACTCTCCAGTTCCTCCCCACCTCTCTACAGGAATACCCACAGAGGGACACACAGGTCCAGGTGTGGCCACACCATGGCTCACTGGAAGGGGATGAAAACTCGAGATGTCTGGGGTGTCCAGGCTCTTCCTAATAAATGCCCCTTTGCTGCATGAACCACTTGCTCATATGGTGTCCCTCATAATGCCAAGGCTATACTCCTCATTGGTCAGGTTCCCTGATCTATGGGGGCATTCTTCCCCCTGATGCAGGACTGGCCACTTCTCCCTATAAAAGTTTAGAGGTTTCTGTCTCATGCACCGGTACAGGTTAGGGGTTTGTTCACATGGTAGAAAGCAGCTCTGCAGGGAGGGCCCTGGGAGTCCTGGTGGACAACAAGTTGACCATGAGCCAGCAATGTTTTCTTGCGGCCACAAAGGCCAATGGTCTCATGGGGGGCATTAAAAAGACTTGGCCAACAGGTCGAGAGAGGTCATCCTGCCCCTCTGCTCTGCCCTGATGAGGCCACCTCTGGAGTACTGTGTCTAGGCCTGGTCTCTCCAGTTCTAGAAGGGAAGAGAGTCCAGCAGAGGCTACAAAGATGATTAAGGGACTGGAGCATCTCTCTCATGAGGAAAGGAAGAGCAACCTGGGTCTGTTTAGCCTGGAGAAGAAAAGACTGAGAGGGGATCCCACCAGTTCTTATCAGTACCTAAAGGGCGGGTGTCAAGAGGATGGGACCAGACTCTATTCAGTGGTGCCTGGTGACAGGACAAGGGGCTACATGCACAAGCTGGAACATGGGAAATTCCATCTCAACATGAGGAAAAACTTCTTTACCTGAGCGTGCCAGGGCCCTGCAACTGGCTGCCAGGACAAACTGTGGAGTCTCCTTCTCTGGAGATAGCCAAACTTTGATCTGTTCCTGTCCAGCCTACCCTGGCTGACCCTACTTTGGTAGGGGGTTTGGACTAGATGATCTCCAGAGGTCCCTTCCAAACCTTTCCATTCTGTGATTCTGTTGGCCTATTCACAGAGATTCTTAAGGTCCCTCTAAACTGAATCTCCGTTTGGTCAGTTCTTAATGTTTGCGTGCAGACACCTCACCATGGTTACAGTGAGTCATGAACACAAGATAACAGCATGAACAGTTGCAGGATACAGTGACTAATTAGAAGAGTGGCTAATTTTGTATTGACCAACATAGAAATCAGCATGACAACCTCCCTAGAAACACGGTACAAGGGCACAAAACAAGCATAGGCAAGGGCCAGTGGGGAAAGAACAGCGTTGGGCTGCTTGTGGAGCAATTTGTGAGGATGATAAGGAGAAGAACTTGGGAGGGGGAAAAACACAAAACGAAAAGCAAAACTTCAGCTCCAGATATGACGATGCCTGTTTGGGGTCATCTATCAACCAGCCTTGAGTCACTGACTCGAGTGGGACACAAACGTTGCAGATGAGTGACCCAAACCGATGTCTGCTCACTTCTGTGGTCATGGGGAACCTGAGTGCTCTCCCTGGCAGCCTCAAGGGAAGAGCCCTGCTGGAAGGAAAGGCACAGTCTCTCATCCTGGAAGGCACCTCAGGAGGTCTCCAGGCCAAGGAAATCCACAGCCTATGGAGAAAGGGAAATGAAGGTTGGGGCTGTTTGCACCCTTGGTCACGTTAGTGGGAGATGTTACCTGCACAGACACACAGAGCACAGATCCCTCCAAGAGCTGGTCTTAGACCCTCCATCTGTCCA
>JAHREE010151093.1:0-12592 GCA_033628505.1 Tringa tobata | reverse complement strand
CAGTCACTCTGGCAGATTAAAGGTGTTGTCAGTGCAGATCAGACTTGTCCTGGTAACGGTTTATGTGAGCAGAAAATACATGGTTAGTGTGAGTGTAGGGATGAGTGTGTCAAAGATTTCATACGTGTTGCTTTACAGAATCTATTTGTGTCTCATGTTCTTCGATTGTCTTCTTGGATGAATGACTTAGAAGGTAAAAAGCTTGTATTTCCACGCTTACAGTGTTTAAAATTATTATGACCTAACTTTGCCACATGAGAGTAAGGGACAAGCAGAAAAAGCAACTTAAAAACAACCAAACCAAGCTTAGAAAGCAGGCTGTTGTGCCCGAGTTTTACAAGGTGCTGAGAAGCTGATGTAATGCTGTATGTTGTACATTGGATGTGCTACAATACCCACAGCCTTAGGGCTGAGCTGCAGAATGAATGTCAACTGTGATTACAGTTTTCTTGCTTTTGACAATTTGTACCAGATTTAACCCCACCTGAAGTGGACTTTTGCATTTACTTTTTACATTTACGCAAAATGGACATAGTATATGTTTACAGTTTACTTTTATGAATGTTGGTTATATCTTCCATACTATTGCAATCATAGCCCAAGCCATTTTTGTTAGAAAACGTAGATAAATGATACTCTAGGAACAGGGAAATCGTATTTAGAACTGAATCCTGCTGAAGTGTCAAATATAACTTATTTGTGCAAAAGCTTAGTCCTAGAATTTGATCATGGTTCTAAATTGATTAAAATTTTTAACCTATTAAATTTTCTATATGGCTTTCTGTGCTAAGAGGCAGTTACTAAAGACGGTGTTAACATGCTAATGTGAATCTGATACAAGTGTTGGTTTTTTTTGAATTCTCACCATTCTGCTCATGTTTTTTACAGTCAATATTACTGCAGCTGCCTCTTCTAATTGCGTGCAGGTCTTAAAGGAAAACAGTTCTGAGAGAATTCACCCTTGGAGCATAGTCTACTAAATCCGATTCTAGAAAAATTAGAAATGGAGAGTGGAAATGCAAAAAAACCCACCAGTGTTGATGAGACTGGATAATTGCAGTCTACACGAGGAAGTGAGTACTTGGTTACTGACCATGCCACAGAAAGGCAAAATGCAACTTGATGGCCCAGTTTCTAGAATAATCAACTCTTTACTGAGTGCACACGGTTGCATATGCTAAACTGGTTATAGCCAAACGTCCGGCTGCACATGGCCATTGAGATACTTCCCCTAAAGCTGGAAGGGCACTCATCATCACAGCAGAGGTCTACAGTGTTATTTCAGGGAAATTAAATGGGAAAATTACTTGATCAGAACACAGTATGTTTGAAACTTTTGAAAAAAAAATTTTGCCTTGACCAGCAAATTATGACAATAGCATTTTTGCCTTTTTCTTGTTTATCTTAATTCTAGAAAGAAGAGGTATCTGCTTACATACAATTGTATCCCAGGTGTTCTAGGTTTCTTGCTTCTTTTTCGCATTCTGTGTACAGGCTGTACATAAGGAAAATTGTAGTTCAATGAGCGTGTCTGTTGCAATACAGTCTGTAGTGATGGGTTGAGAACAAACATGGTAAATGCTTGTATTTCCATCTGAATTAACTTCTCTTGCAGTTTTTAAAGTTGTAATTTTGTGAAGTCTTTTTTTTCTTTTTGATTTTACAACTTCTGGGAGCCATTGATGTGAACGGAAGATGAAGTTGTTAAATCTAGCGTAGTATACAACTCCAGAAATCAGGGGAGTAACTAGTTTTAACACGATTAAACAATTACAGTTATTTCTACATGCCATTTACTTTCCTTTAAAACTTTGTGCTTGCTGTTGGATCTGGGTAAGAGTTACAGTCCCCTTACTGAGGCTGGAACGTGGTAAACAAACATTATGCTATGGCAAATGTTTGGGCTAAACTGCACTTGCATTTAGAGTTCTTGCCAGCAGAATGACTGATAGAGCATGTTTTAAGCAAGTTACTGCCTCTCCACTGCAGCTTTACCTTTGCACTGAAAGCTGGCTGTTGCCATGGCCTGGTGATGTTTTTCACACACTGGTTTGGGGATGGGGTTATCAGGTGGTCAGAAGCCTGCATTGTGGAAGAGATCATTCCTAGCAGGGAGCAATGAGTGGCATCAGTAACTTGCTTAAAGCAGGTCGATGTGCTCACTAGTGGGGCTCTGGCAGCTTTAGATTTTTATATCAACCCTGAAATTGCTGAGCCATGCACGAGGAACCCAACAGTCAACCCAGATGGAAAATTTTCCCACAGTGACGTTATCTTGAGAAATCTTTCATTTTGGCAATGTTTGGGGCTTCTGTGATGCTCAGACTGAGGTGAGGGCAACCAAGGGGAAGCGTGGGCTGCAGCAAGATCTTGGATGTGTTTGGGCAGTGGCTTCCAGAACTTATGGTGGAGAGAAAGCTTTGAGTCTCTGTAGTAGTGGAGCTGAACAGAGAGAGTTGAATACTTAATGTAATGTCAAGCTTTCCAAACTAGTCAGTTTTTGAGAGAAAATAATAAAGAGAAACCAGGGGAGTCAAACACCATTTTGGTTCTAGAGAAATAGGTTTGGGTTTATCTCCTGTTCCTTCAAAACCATGTTGAATTTTGCTGGTTTTGTCTTAAGTCAGGTTTATAAAATATTCATTCTAGATACTGTATGGAAAACAGGGGTAGGAATGGCTTTTGGTAGAGAAGCATATGCGTTCAGAAGTCTGTTTCTGACATGCATTTCTTTCCCATTCTTGGGTTTCCTGTACTTGTGATTTTGTAAGATTCTGAATATAATGTTCTTGGTTCAGATGGGATTTCCTTCCCCTCTTCCCCTCCGCTCTTTTATGCTGTGGCCATGTGATCTCAACTGGAGCCTGAGATGTGGATGTGGCTGACAGCATCCCTTAAGCAGGGGACAGGGAGTGAGAAAGAACTGATGACCTTCATATTACTGTCTGATAATTAAAGCTGTGATCTAGTTGACCCTCATTGCCACCGCATGGTTCTTCTGAAAAAAACATTTCTTTGTGGAGTTCCCTTGCTTAACCAAAATTGCAAAGAAGTGGATAATTCTGGACTAGAACTGAATGCTTTTAAAACTGCTTTGCTGTAGTATTGCTATATGACATAATCTTTATTACTTATAGTGTTACTATTTTTATGTATTTGTCATCCTAAATTTACACTGGAATTACATTTTAATTTTGGAAATGTAAAGCCATTTAAGTCTTCTGAAACTTGCTATGCTTATGAAGAGAGGGTTTTAATGCCTAAAATAAGATGGGGGCAGGTAGAATTTAGAGGACATAATGTTCAAGAAATGGGCTTAGAACAACTGATCTTACTAATGCAATTGTACTGAATCTTCTCTTGCTTTACCTCTTCTCTTGCAGCTGACAGGATTCAAAATGATGCTTTCCTTGCTGAGTGCACTCATGTCTTCCTCCCCTATTTTCAGTGTTTTCTCAAGGATTTAAACAGGCGGAGAAGGGATTCATCTTTAATGACACCCTTTATTCGGAAGGCAGCACTTTGTTTCCTAACTTAGGATGCCTTGCAAGAATCCTTCTTAGCTAAATTCTGAAGTGCCAGCTTTAGATTTAGTGTCAGTAGTCAGGAAAATTACTCAGAGTAAAACAACATCGTGATACTCAGTTTGGAAGAATTCAACGCTATGGATTCCGAAACAGAAGGAGGAGAGTTTCAGAGAATCTAGTGTTTAGTGGGAAGGCCAAGATGGAAGAGGAAAGGGAGTAAAATTATGTGAACATGTCAATTGCATATTTTCAAGTGATAGAAATAGCATTTCTTAATTGTAAGAAAACAATCAGGAGAGCGTGAAAAGTGTGACATCTTCCCATAACTAAACTATTCCTACACATTTTCTTTCCTGTGCTAAAATGTAGTCTCAGCCAGGCAAAAGCTGTGCCTTATTTTGATTTTATAAATCACTAAATTCAATTATTCAACAGCAAAAAGTGCAGACAATACCCCTGAAGAGTGCTGCTGTTGTTACTTTTAGTACTTTAAAGCCTGAAGAGAAGGTCATTGCATTTTGTCCTGTATATAATCATAGAATGGTTTGGGTTGAAAGGGACCTTAAAGCTCATCCCTGGGCAGGGACACCTCCCACCAGCCCAGGTTGCTCCAAGCCCCGTCCAACCTGGCCTTGAATCCCTCCAGGGACAGGACAGCCACAGTTTCTCTGGGCAACCTGGGCCAGGGTCTCACCACCCTCACAGCAAAGGATTTCTTCCTGAGGTCTCATTTCAATCTCCCCTCTTCCAGTGTCAAACCCTTCCCCCTTGTCCTGTGACTCCCCTCCCTGACGGAGAGTCCCACGCTGTCAAAGTATATGTAATGATTATCATCACTTAATGGTACCTTTCTATCTCCCTGCTTAAAGATAAGAACAATAGAAGAGTTTAGGTAGCTGCATGTGAACTGTATAAAGTAAACTCAACTCCATGGAATGAAGATTTCAGTGATACATTTGTATTCTGAAGGAGGTTGATCCTGCAGCCCGTAACGCCAGAAGGACCTAGAAGATACTAGTCATTATGACCTGCATTGAGCAGAGCTCTTAAACACATCTTTTGTTTTAATCCTGCAATTTTATTTCCATAGTGTTTTAGGGTTTGTTGTTAGTACACAAAATAAAACTGCCAGCACAAAGTACATCCTGAACCTGTTTTCTGTGGAGCAGGTGGAGCTGAAGGAGCTCCGTTGACTTTGTTGTATTGCCTGACTGGAGAGGCTGCCCACGGTAAGCAAGACAACCCAGGTTGTGCTGTCCATTGTGATGCCTTTCCTGTAGGCTGATGTGAATACACTGATATAACAGGTTTAGCGTTAACAGTTTGTCTAACAGGCTCTGCACAGCTGGATCTTCCCTTGAACTAAACGTTGTGGGGCTGACCTTCTGATGATGAAGGTACAAAAGCATAGAAAAAGAAATAGTTGCAGGCAAAAATATACCTTGTAAGAACTATGCAATGCCAACTACCTAAATACAGTTCCAGATATTTCAGTGATTGCATCCTGAGTTGTAAGAATAAAATTCTGCTCTATTTATTCTACTAAGAAAAAAAGTAAACTTCCCTATGAGACTGACTGAATCCAGTATCTGATGTATTTTGTTCGACCATCCCCATGTTTTTGATAAGATGAGGCAATTTTCAACTTGTGTGACATTCTTACATGTTCAGATGCTTGTGATGTGTCCTTAGTGACTTGCAGTATATACCTATTTGAAACATAAAGTAGTTTTTAAAAGGAAGCAGTTAATCGTTGTTTATGTATCTTTAGAACTAGATGAAGCATTGGGTATCTGCCACAGTAGGAAAATTTGAAATATGATAGATATCTGATGTATTTATCCCTTTGAAATTTTTCTCTAAATAAATTTTACTTCTTGTGGCTGCAGCATGTGACTAATGTTTCTTTGCTGCTTGCCTGTGTTGGGGAGATCTGCTGTAATAAAGAAACTTTAAAAAAAGGAAATTAAAAATAAAAACCCTCTTGAAGGATTTTAAAAATCTGAGCACATGGGAGGAACGTGCTGTTTTCCTCTAACTTTTTTGGTTAACAAAGGTCTAACCAGTGGAGAAGATGTCTAGCTTTAGATGCTTCATTTTATATCTGTATTCTAGAAAACCAGTATGATAGTCTTGTCTTCTGTCTCTCCTTAGGGATTTCTAATGGACTACATCAGGCTGTTGAGTCTGTCCAACACCTGCTGGTTTGCTGTGGAGACCAAAGCAATATTGAAAGTATTTTAGGACTGGGGGTGCAATGCCTCTTACAACTGCCAGGGTAGTAGCAACTTGCATGAGGAGAACAGGACAAATCTGAATAGTGTTAGGAATGGTGTTTAAATATTTCTGCTGCGGCCTTTTCATTATGAAACAGTGAGACCTGATAGCAGAAGTTAATTGATAATTCATCAGCACTCATTGCTAGAGGTAATAACACGCTCTTGCATTCCTGATCTTAGCATTTTTATTTTCATTGCAAACCTAGTGCATGTCTCTAGGATCAAAGAGTGATTTGCATGGGTCTAGTGTTGCACGTGAGCTGACTTTCATATATCATTGGCTGCAAATGGGGTTCCTCTTTTAGCAGTCATATATTTTAATGAGGCTGACAATAAGTCAAATTACTGCTCATCATGCCAGGAGTTTTAATAAATAAGAAGTTATTTATAGTTTCACACTGAAAGTCTGCTTTCTTGATGTTTTTTAGCTGAGAATGTGTGTCCTCATGTGACAAAACTATTAACTCAAATTCACCTTTAACAGAACTGTGTTCCCACGGCAGTCAAGTGTGGCAGAAGGCCCATGTGTTGATATGTACTTTGACATTGAGTTTGAAATGCAGCTGTACTCTATTGTATGGCTACCAAAAAGAAGCCTCTCTGATATTTCATTCTTGTAGGAATGGTTTTAAAAACAAAACAAGCCATTATCAGCAGATCTGGGAGGACGGTGAGGAAAAGGGAAGAAATATAATCCAAGGCTGAGCATCTAAAGTTAGGTACCTAATTTACCAAAAGTGAAAATTTGTAGTGTAATTGAGTTGATTTCTGGAGTTACAGAGCAGCCATCTGAGTGTGCTCTGTAATCCCATTTGGGTGCTGGAATGGCCTCTCTGCCAGCTTTACAAATACAGATGTTTTTAATTGGTTTGATTGGAGGAATAGTGCCATGTGTGCCGAGAATGTTTCAGCTAACAGAGAAGAACTGTTCATTTCATGCCAAATCTGGTGAGCTAAAAAAACTCTACTACTTTGGATCTAGTAGTGGCAATTCATAATGAGAAGATGGGATGTTGTTAGTGATATAATATGTTATTGAGACTTGGAGTCTGAGGGAGCCCAAGGAGTGCTGGAGGTACCTCTTTTCAAATCAGTACTTCTCTGGTATAGTAGAAAAGAGGGAAGTTAAACGGAGAAATTCCTGCCTGTCATCTTATATGTTAATATATGTGCAGGAACACCATCCAGTCACAGGAAGGAAAGCTATTTCAGACAGCCAATTGCTTCAATACCTTTCAGTACCCCTCTGTACTCTTACGCTTGTGGGGAAAAGGTTATCCTTTAATAGAAGTTATTTCCTGGGGAGGAGAGAGGTCAAAAAAATAACCTAATTCTTCTATAGGGACTTTATAAAGTATTTATTATAATTATTGTCTTAACAACCTAGAAGGTTGTGACCATTTTTGGTAAAATGAACAACCTGTTATCCAAAGGAACTTGGCAGTATTAGCACAGAAACTGAAATAGAGATTTCTTGCCCAAGCAGGCCGAAGGCTACCTGAGGAAAGCTGGATCCAACCATAACCCTTGGGGGGGTGGGGGTAGGGCCGGGGAAATTGTGTGGAAGAAAAAAAGAAAGAATTAATTCTTCTTTTAAAATGGTAAATCCACCATCTGAGGAAGCTGTTTCAGTGTTTGTTCACTGGGAAAGTTTCCACTTTTTGCAGCCTAACTCAGTCTAGCTTCAGCTTGCAATGACTAGCTTTTGTATCCTTGTCAGCAAATGCTAAGTACGTCATCTACCCCAAGTATACAGGTCTTTTTCTCCACATAACTCTATATGAAGTGATAGCCGCCTTACAACCTTCTCTTGGACAGTGGAAAATGGACCCGAGTTAAAAAAGCTTTTCTTGGGAAGCTTTCTGCTGTGTGCTGAAAACTATGACTTATTGGCCCATATTTCTGTTATCTTGGATAAACATTTATTGCCTAACATTTAGCAATCCAATTTTGCAAATGCTGATATGAAACTGGTCCTCTTTTGTGCGCTTCATATAATTTCTATGAAGGATTTTCCCCTTCCTTAAGCATGGTATGATTTGGGGTATTTTACATTTGTAAAGGGTAAAACAAAATCTCCACATCATTATCTGAATTAATGAGAATGTCCTGCTATGCTTTTAAAATACTTAATCTCTAAAAAATTCTTGAAAGCAATTGAAGACTTGAACTCAGTTAGATATTTTTCATGATCTTGTCACTGTGGTAGTTGTGCTCTGTATATCTGGCTGTTAGAAAAATTTGAGAGGTTTGGTTAAAAGAGGCACTGGAAAACACTTCATTATTTAATGAAGCAGCACAGAAGAGACTTTAACAATCTAGTGATTTAATTTGTAGTGTAAGGTCCTCTTTGAGAGTAACTGGTAACAGGAGAACCTGTGTTACTGCGATTGCAACTTGCAGTCTTCATCTGGAAACTATGGTTAATGTTCTAAAAGCATGATATTAAAATACTGTTCTCCCACTTCTCTTAATAGTCTGAAATTTTTACTTTCAAATAGAATGATTGAGACAAACTCAGCATTAGAAGCATGCAGTCAACCTAAAATGTGCTCAGAACCAAAGTCAAGCCATGTCAGAGATGATATCTGTTCCTGTTTTGACTATGTAGTACAGCACATTTTCTCTTTCCTCCATTCTTGTGAGAAAAGAGACAGTGACTAATGTCCAGCTTCTGTAAAGAACAAGATATCTGGTTAAATCTAAGCAGGTGAATAGTTTAACTGAAATCAGTGGGACTACTTGGTAGCTGAAAATAGATTAAGTTCTAAGTGCTTTTCTTCCCCCCCCATTAAATATATAATCTATTTCTTGATATTTTGTATGCTTAAATAAAGTAATTTTTCTTAGACAAGTATCTAAGCAATCACTACAGGGAAACTAAATAAAATTTGGAATTAAATTTTATAACAACATCTTATTATGGGATATTTCAAATTATCCTAGTGAGATTTTGGAACCTCATTTGCTTGAATTTTGAAGTTATTAAAGCTGTAATTGCTTTTTGGGTCTTGATTTATATGTCCAGTACATAGTACATGAAGATGCTTTTGATAATGTGTCAGGGTCTTAACTGTTGGAAAGAACTTCAGGTGTTGAGTTGCATGTATATCATTTTACTATTTCTGGGATCTTTACTTAAAGGAAAACTGCGAGCCTTTTGATAATAGAAGGGGTTTTGGTCTCCTTACTAGGCCATACATTCAATAGAGCATCGTAAATAAAACGTACGCTTGCAGAAGTAATTGGTGATAATGTGTCGTGGTTTTTTGACCGAATTGACCAACCAGGAAGACAGATGGCCCCCTAAGGGAAAGAGGAAAGGGGGGAAAAGAGAAAGGAATAATAAAAAAAAGAATTTAGAAAAAACCTAAACTACTTTAATGAAAATATAAATAAATAATGAAATAATAAATTATAATAAAAGGGGGAAAAAAAGGGGGGGAAAAGTATACAGTATATACAAAACTGTATCAAGCCCCCAGAACGATCAAGTCACCAGCAGGCACAAGGGAAAGTGCCAGGCTGGACTCGGTGATGACCAGGAGCCGGATTCCAGATCTGGAGTCAGGAACGCTCGGATCGGGATCAAAAGCAGACGAACAGACAGGGTCCTCCTTGGACGTCTTCCATTGAAGGAAGAAGGCTGACCCTTTGATCCCTCAGCTTTTATACTGAGCACGATGCAGATGGGATGGACTACCCTGTTGGTCAGTTTTGGGTCACCTGTCCTGTCCGCTCCTCCCTACAGGTGTGACCCCTCTACGCTTTTCCGCTTCTCACCCTCCAGTGGGGCAAATAAAAGATTTGCCTGACCTTGGTTGTTATAGCAATAAGTATAAGCAAGGGCCTCTCTGCATACCATTCCTTGCTATAATCAGGTCTTATCACTGTGAAAGTGAACAACATGCTGTTAATTTCAGAGTTTAGTTCGTTAGAAGAGGCCTAGCTGAAAAAATAAAATTACTGAACAGAAAATTAGTTCTGTTTTACCTCAAACCAGGACATAATGTCTGCTAATAACTCCTAAGACTTGATTTTTGCTGATGTGAAAGTGCCCCCTGTTCTGCTGTGAATATAGTTCAGTGTTTTTCTTAATTTCTTTACTTTTTTTCTGTCTAACATCTCATTCTAAATACCCGTGCCGAAGTCAACCTCAGTAGTATTTGTAGTGTTGCCTCTTACCTTGGCAGGAGATTCTTTAGTGCTTTGCTGAGTGTAATAGTGCTACAGAGCCTGGCACTGATGTGCTCATCATCATGATGTGATGAGCAAATGGTCATTAGTTTGCAGCAGTTTCTGTATTATCTGTTGGAATCACTGAGGAATGGATTCAGCCACCAAACTGCCACTTACAAAAGTAAACTTGGAGGTTTTCTTAGAATGGCTGAATTATATGAGGTCATATTTATTTTCATAATTTTTGTTTCGGAGTTGTGATTATGAGATCTGCTTGTGTAACTGGACATTTTTTGTCTGGCTGCCTTCCCTTTTGAGTAAGTAGAACGAAGCTCGGTTGCCTAACAAAGAAAGCAGCCACAAGGATCTTAATGGAATAGAGATATGCTAGCCAAAAGGAAAATAAAAAAGTCCCGTTGCCTGTCTAGGCTATTAAATGCAGGAAAACAGTGCATAAATAATCTTCTGCCACTATTGGCTGCCCTTTGGCAGGTTAACAAACACGAAGGTGAAGTTATCAGCAAGCCCATCTAAGCAAGGAGGGAGCTTCGACCTTGGCATTGAGGTTGTGTTCCTGGTGCCTAAGCGGCAGCTGCTGGCAGTTCCCCTGACCTGGATTTTAGGTGTCTCTGCACTATTGAGTGATACACTGGGAGAAAAGTCTCTTCGGACTTTTGTTTACTTCTACTTACATTTTCAAGGGTAATGTGAAATGTAGTAATTTGTACTGCATGGAGTACAAGGATAGATAAAGGAGTAGTTTGCCATTTGTAGTGGATTAAATCAGGCTTTTAGTTCAGTCAAAACAGGTTGCAACCAAATGTTATAATCGGATTACCTGACATAGGGGGAAGAACTGAAACTCATCAAAAGGCCTTCTCGGGTTGATTTAATGAAACAGAATTTTCAGGTTCTCCCAGTTGCTGCTTTCAGGTTAACAAAAACACCCCCACGCACATGGCTACCTCAAAGTTGTGCATTGAAACTTTATGAAACCATTAGTATAATGCAATAGAATGATGGTGCTGCTGTTCTATTGGAATCAAGAAGGCATTTTGTCAACGTGCGGTTAGAGCGGGGAAGAATACTTTCGACAATTATGTCTTGAAAGCTTAATAAAATGTTCTTGTAAAGTTATTGAGCTGAAAAGGTCTGGCGGCACAGTCATATATTTTAAAATGCTGTATTTTTATTTTTGCTTTTTTTACAAAAAGTATAACTTCTGTCTGCTCATACTTGCAAATTTCTTATTTTACAGTTTTCACCTTGGCTATTGAATGTATGCCTCTTTGCTTTCTCTCTTGGTTTTGTAACGTTGTGGTTTCTTAATAATTCTCTGAGTCCTATTGCTTCCGCTGCCACATTTCCATGGTCCATTCGTGCCAACTGGCAAAACTCTTTTATTGGATGTCTTTCATAGCAGGAATCATGCCTGTCTGTTTCCCATGTGACTATGTAATTTTATAAAAGTATATTAATTCTGAACTCTTGCTCCTTGCACAGCAAGCTGACAGTTTGCAACTGACAGATCTGCTGAATGGCTTTGCAAATTGAAAAA
The DNA here is from genome assembly GCA_033628505.1 of Tringa tobata. Classification (NCBI taxonomy): domain Eukaryota; kingdom Metazoa; phylum Chordata; class Aves; order Charadriiformes; family Scolopacidae; genus Tringa; species Tringa tobata. Next base: position 1,049 of record JAHREE010151093.1, on the reverse strand, counting down.
GAATTTCAAGTAACTGAATAATTGCTTCAGAGCACCTTTCATGTCAATAGGAGTCTTTTCATAGAGTGCCATAATCTTTGGATCCAGCCTATATAGACCATTAAATGCATTTAAAACATTGTAAGGGCATAATTAAGTCTTGAAGTATCCCTGTATTCCTTGACAATATCTCCCTTTAAAGCTATAACATCCTATCATCTGAAGTAGGTTCAAGTACTCGTCAATCTCGATGTGCTGTTCAAAGTGGGTTTTGTCCTGTGGGATCAGTGGGCCAATCATGTCAAAACCCTTTATTATTCGCAGTTACAAGTGCTTTCTACAACTATCTTGGATTCAGTTATCTAAAAGATGAATCTGTCATCTTAAAAAGTCTCCCTGTTGACCGCCCTTTTGTGTCTCTCCCAGCCAGTAATTCTGGGATTATAGGAGGAGTGAGTATTCAGAAGGAAACAACTACATTTTTCTCTGGTTCTACAGAAGGAAACTACTACAGGTTTTTTTTTTTTGGTTTTACTTTGCTGTCAAATATGATGTAGTCAATGTTACCTATTACGCTATGGCTGTACTGCAGTTCCAGAGGTGACGAAACCAGAGGTATACTGTTATGAAACGAGTCGGGATTGAGTAGAGCTCTACTGAGCAGGACAGGGTAGGGTGGGATGGTGCAATTGCTCACTTTGGTGATTGCATTGCTTTGGCTGAAAATTGTGAACTTCTCCTTTGAGGGTTTTGTGCTGCACCAGGCAAAGGAAGCCTCTTTAGGATTAGAAAATGCAGATATTTGTGCAAAGGCTGAAGGTTCTTTGAGCCTAACATGGTTAGATCACCTTTTGAATAAGACTAAAGTCTGATGGCTTTTTTTTCTTCTACAGCTGAGTAGGCTCTTCTCCAGTCTACCAAGCAACTGTTCAGAGGTTGTCCTTTATTCATGGGAACTTTTCTCCAGTCCTCCAAAATATTTTATTAGGGCCACAGGGGAATCCTTCTCTTTCTTAGTGAGGTAATCCAAGTAATATCTGGTAGGCTCTGTGGAGTTGTTTTGAATTTTT
>JAHREE010151078.1:58673-73148 GCA_033628505.1 Tringa tobata | reverse complement strand
GCAGAACCAGCAGGTTCTAGCTCCTACTTCAGGCCCCTTTCTGTTCCCAACGTGGTAACAGCTCTCTGCTGTCAGGCCTGTTCTTTCTGCCCTCCCCAGAGACTCCTTTTTATGGGTTCACTCATCTGTAAAACAGCCATTCTTTACACGGCTGTTTCTAATGTCCTGACCTTCAAGAGCAAGGCCTGGGGTTTTTGCAGGATCATCTGGTGAACGTACTTCTGTAGGGAGAGCACGGAGCCCAGGCACCTGCAGTTCTCTGCTGGGGGGAGAAGAACCCCAGGATAGTTCATATTTTTTTCTTTTGATAACAGCAACTGCACACAAAATCAATGGCAACTTTCATGAGTACAACAGGAGACTGTCAGCCCACTCTGCTGCCTTTAGAAACACGGACAGTCACAACCCAGCTCTGCTATTACCAGTGGTAAAGGGTCAGCTCCGGCTTTTCCAGAGCACAAACTTGGTTCCTGGACCCAGCTCTCCCTATAGGGGCATTGCCTAAATTTCACAAGGCTGGGCTCCATGGGGCTCTGAACTAAACTCATACAACAATCAGCACTACCCCTTTTTCCCAGTGCAAAACCAGAACAAAGAGCATAATACATGTAAAGAGGATGTGCCGATTTCTTCGTAACCCTGTCCTGTGTCTGTGCTGCCTCTGGGACTGTATTCCAGCTCTTAGGAAATAACTAAATAAACAATCCCTCCACATAACTTGCTCACTTCCCCACTCTGCCTAACACCGTGGGCTCCATCCAACCCATTAGCTGCAAAGGGAATTCAACAGAGCTCTAATTCTTTCAAGCGATACGCTCTCAGCTTTCTTCACGACTCCCATGAGAGATCAGTGCCTGACTTCAGTGGGTCAGGATATAAAACCAGGCTTTCTACCTTGCTTTGCCTTTCTCTGCCTTGGTTATCATCTGTGAAAAATAGGATGATGACTGTTTGCTGTATCTTTCTCTCCCTCCCCTGCATTCCGAAAGAGAGGGTGAATTTCATTTATTAATGCTGATAGAGTCCGTGGAGACTTGCAGATAAAAAGGCTTGATGTGAAGCAGAATATAATGTTCTCCTTCACAGAAAGCTTATGCTTTACTATTTCTTTTCAAAGCACCTACTGACATTGCTAGGCAACTGGGACATTGTCCAAAATAAGACCAGTAATAAGCATCAAAGAAACAAAACCCAAGTCTAAGAGTCTATAAAATGCAGCTGAGGGCTGTCAGGTAAACAGACAATGGGTGGAAAGAATTCCTGAACCTGGAAGGAAGAGAAGGTTAAAATGGCCAGTTGACCCAAAAAATAACATCAGGGATGCATCCCAAAGGAGACAAAACCACCATCTTCAAGGTCCTGCCTCAGAGGACACCTGAGGCATGGTATTATTTGGGAGCTTTTGAGGAGCAACAAGATCAACTTGCTTGATTGTCAAGGGACCTTAAAGAATGGCAGCACAAGGGATGGCCACTGCTGTGCAAAGAATAATGCAGAGTTGTGTCTGTATAAAACTCTTCCTTTCTTCATCTGCCAAGTGCAAAGCCTCGAAAAACTGAGGCATGAACAACAGACTTACCTAAAGATCACATCTGTTTCTCCAGAACCCTGTTCTCTCTTCTCCAGAACTAAAGTTCATGTTCTATTCTCCAGAAACTGAATTTTGCTGGTGATATTTAACACAGCCCCAGAAAGACTACTTCAAGGAGCACAATATACCCTGATCTGCTATAGCTGCTCCCTGGCAGCCAGGGGACAGTCCCCATGGCTGTGCAGCATGTGCCACCCTGCTCCTTATCAAGCGCTCAATTTGCTCAAGCAAGCAGGACATCACGTGCTCCAGAAAAAGCCTTTGGCTAGACAAGCCTGGACCCGACAGCCTCAGGGGCTCTCCAAGGTTGACGTAGGGACAACCTCCTGAGACCAGCATTTTAGAAACATCTCACACCCTTGAGAACTTCCATACTTCCAATGCTCTTACGCTTCCATAAATACCTTTTCAGAGCCTACAGAAGCACGTTTATTTGGAAAACAATGAGAAGGGAAACACACAGAGGATGATACAAAGTATGATCCCATTTCAAGGCTTCATACCATTTGATCAATTGCCTAGTTAGAGACCAGTATGTACCTGAGACATCGGTGCTGCTGGTTCTTCCACCACATCAATAAATATTATCACTGAGTTGCAGCAGTTACCACTTTTAATAGCATCACATATATAACAGAGGGATGAGAGCCCTAATGTCTAATGCAGAAGCCTGATGCTACTTGGCAAACCTAAATGGCGATCTAGAAATAAAACTTCAACTAGTGTTAACTGGTGACACTGGTTGTTCAATGATTTCAAACACTTTCCTACGTACAGTGTTTTAAACTTCTTATTTCCTAGCTTGAAGTATGAAAAAAGATTTCAGACACCCCTGAGTCAGTCGATGTCATTGTACTGAGCAATCGCTGGGTTTGTAGAATCACATACTTGTACCTTCATCACAGACTGCTTTGGTGTGCCACAGGGGCGAGGTGACAAGGACACAGCTGCCAATGTAAGAATATGGAGCTTTCTATCAATACAACCCTTATCTTTTCCTCTGTACGCTCAGCTTAACTTTTAAAATGTTAAAGTGACTAGAAAAAGGGAAGTGACTCATGACTTAGCCCCCGTGGCTGGGCTCTGCAGGGGTGGTGACAGAGGCTGTACCCAGCTGAGGGCTGCTCAGCTCGTGGATCAGCCCTGTCTCCCGTCCACCCCCAGCAGCAAAACAGCCTCCTGCTGAACACCCAGTTACCACAACTGGGAAGGAAAGGAGTCCCTTTGTCACATCCCCTCCCATGCCCTACATTTTCAGGGGCAGTGAGGACTTCTCCGGCACTAACCTCCTCTGCCAAGCAGCTGAATTACAAGTAAATACAAGTAATGAGCTTTACTCCTTCCAGTGAGAAGTTGGCATAATTTCCTCCTTGAGCAGTTTCATAAACTCCATTTCCCCACGTGGCGTTACCAGCAGAGGTGTTCTACCCTGCAGGCTTGCCAGGGGCTGGGGGGAACCTAGGCTTCAGGAGATCCTTATTGCAGCTATGCTCTTCTAGCACGTCAACTTAAATTCTTGTCTTGCTAAATTCTTGTCACCGATTCTCTAAGCTTCCTGAAAATTCACAGAAAAAGTGAGCGTGTGAACGTGCCTAAGAGACACCAAACAACTTGTCAGTGGGCAGCCAGGTTTCTCTCTCGTGCTATGGAGTCAGGAGAACTGATTTCCCCTCTCCCAAGCCCCACCTGCACCGCTCTGCAAAGAAGAGAGAAGATAATATGAGGCTTCTGCTGCCGTTCAACCACTGACCATGACTTCAAGGAGTTAAATATCACAGGTCTCTGCCTTTCTGGATTTCCATGTGCATTGCCAAGCCAGCACTACAGCCAGCTTTGTTCTCGAATTTAAATAGCCTATGCATTTAAATTTGTCATTACAGGTAGCAGAGGAGGCCAAGGGCTCCAACTACCTGCTGTCTAAGAATGAGAAAGGCTGAAGTGATTAGGAACTTTTCACTTTCATTAGTAGCAATGCTTGAAGGTGCTGGAAGGGATGAGGGATACAATCAGCTTCATCTCTTAGGCTATTTTTCCATTTCAGACACTTGCTACCCTGGAGATTTACACTTTCCTCAAGCTTATTTGCATGCTGGCCCTCATGGCTATTTCTTTAAAGAAGGATGTCACTGACACTCCCTGCCAGGAGAAGCAAAACCCAGTTCTCATGTTTCTCTCTCAGCTCTGATGGTGCTTGTTGCCAGAGAAGAAAGTTTGGGGAAGGAATCACAACCGTGCATATATCAGAGTGAATATTCATTCTCCTGCTCCTGCCGTACTCGCTGCCACGCTACGGTCTAGAACATCCCTGGCATTTTACTCATGCGAAAAATGACAGAACTGGAAGGACAGAATCACCTCTCCTGGGACTCAGAATAAAATTGTAATGGATTTCAGATCCCTCCCCACGGTAGGCACAAAGTAAATAAGTACTGGGAGGCTGCCAGCCGAGCCGCACCGAGGTTAATGAATAAACAACCGCCTGCAGAACTGACTCGCCTCCTATGCTGAAAATATGTATCTTTGATTACATCTTAGAAAGATCTCCTCTTCTATAAATAATCCTTCCAAAAGATAAAGGCATGAAATCTTTCTTCCTTTGACAAAATCAGAGATTATCAACGTTTATAAAGAAAACCTGCTACTAGGCAAACAGGCTATTCAAAGAGGACTTGCTTTTTATAGCAAATGTTGACTTTGCTGTGGAAAACAGAACACTGAAAAACAAGGAAAAATTGCAAATATAGCAAGGACATTCTGAAAATGTTAGGTCAGTCACACCTTATTTTCCCCACTTTATGGGAGATGCTCTCAAAGCACACATTTCCAGGAAAACAAGGAAGCCAGCTGGGAAAAGGGGAGGTCGCTGTGAATGGGGAGAGCTGCTGGCACATCGACGTCACTTCTGAAAATGGGATTTAATTGCTCGGTTATGGATGCATTTTTGGAAACGTTAACCCAGGTGAATAAAATAATCAGTTTTACAAACACAAAAGCCTAGATTTCCAAGAGTGTCTTGGATGATTTTGAAGGTCCAACATGAGAGACAATAGAGAGATGTCATTTTGTGGTGTAATTTGTGGGAATCTCTGCCATTTACAGGGTCTCAGACAGAGCACCCAGGAGTCATTTGTCACTTGTGAGAATCTAGGTCATTTACTCCCCTCCTCCTGCTCCGCTTTTTTTTTTTTTTGTGCCAAATATAGAAAGAATTTTCTGGCTTCAGACTGAATAAAGTTGTTAATTACGCTCTTTCCTAAAAACCTGCAATAGAAATTCACTTGGGGAGCTTCTGAAAGCTGTGGAAAGCTATTCTTTTTTATAATATTCTTTTGACATGTCTTAGAGGAAAAAGGAAGAAAGCCCATTTGCTTTTAATTTCTCAGTTTTGAGGATAATATTTAACAGAAGTAAATCCCTTTAAGGGCTCAACTATGCTCTTTGAAGCTAGTGGGAAAAAATCCCATTGAGTTTCATTGCAGGAGAACTAGCTTGCTGCTTTGAAAATGATGTGAAACAATCCACAGTATGTCGTGTGATGCAAGAAAATTAATTTGTGCCATGGTGAAATGCCAATAGGTGAAAAGGACAGGATTCCTGCACGTACCAGGGGCAATATAAAAATAACCAGATTATTTCAGAGTAAACCACATCGATTTGCTGCCGGTAAAAGTATCTGGGGCAATTCCTGGTGCTACAGAAGCCTGTATGTGTTGGTATCACTAAGAGTGTACCTGCCTCACAGGAACATTGAGAGGTGTAACCGATGGATTAACATGCTTTGGAGAGGAAAAGTGCTGCTTGAGTATTATCAATTGTGTTATTAATGACAGAGCTATTAAAACAATGGGCTAGCTAATAACAGAGTTTAATTCCTTATATCAGTGCTTTTTGTCTTCAGAACACTCTGGGGGAAACGCTTGCGTCACTGAGTCACAAAGCTCCTAGTGGCTTCAACTGTGTGAACAGATTCTGGCTCTGCCCAAGCATTAAATAACTTTTTTTTTAAAGGTGCAAATCCTGTTCCCAACCTCCTCTAAGACTCGGAGGATCCTGCCTGAGGGATGTCCTTCACCTGTCCCTGGGAGGTGGCCAGAAGCATTGGGTTCTTATTGCTGTAAAACTAAGGGACCTGTAGCTTCCAGTCTGGGGATTTTAACGGCGAGGGTAGAACTCATTTTTTTAGAGAGGCCTCCAAAAGGTAGGGATATAAACTACTCCAGCCATCTAAGTCCTCTCTTTACTGATGGAGAAGGATGGGAACCTCCACAAGGCAATGCATCCTTAGATGGCCTCTCTTACAGTCAGAAGAAATGCCTTCTGAACATGAGAGGGAACTAGAATCACAGAATCATAGAATCATGTGGGGTTGGAAGGGACCTCTGGAGATCATGTAGCCCAAACCCCTGCCAGAGCAGGTCCACCCAGAGCAGGTTGCACAGGATCTTGTCCAGGTGGGGTTTGAATATCTCCAGAGAAGGAGACTCTACCACCTCCCTGGACAGCCTGTTCCAGGGCTCTGTCACCCTCAAAATAAAGAAGTTCCTCCTCATGTTTAGGTGGAACTTCTTATATTCAAGTTTGTGCCCATAAGAATTGGCTTCATTAGATACCTAATATTTGTGTGCCTCTAGGTCAGTGGGACGATTCCAGATTTACCTCACTGGACCCCTTATTGACAGGACCCAAAGGCTCTGCCAAAGGACTGAGAAATACAAGAGAGGCACGTTTCTTTAAGCTCCAAGACGACGGCGATGCAGAGAGAGTAACAGCAATGAGTTAACTCCTGCGGTCAGTCCTCTGCAAAGAGTTCAGGAGGACTCTGAGGTTCAGCTCAAGCCGAGGAAGGAAAGTCTAAGCAGGAATTTGGGCAAGGGCACATGTGTCTAATATACCAAGTAAACTGCAAAGGGACCTGCAGAATATGGGAGGTATCAAGAGGTACCTGGTCCTTTCCAACCCCACTCTACCCACGCAACGACAAGGCCTGACCCCCACAAGTAGTCAAGACACTTCTGTTGTGCTTGTCCTGGTGAGATGGGACAAGAGATGCAGGATTGGTGACAGTAAGAGTAATATCAGCTTCTTCAGGTAATATTCCACTACTTTCCCTGACTTTGGCAGCTCCACACCTCTGCTGTGGTTTTTATCCATCCAGCAGCCATTCCTCTGCCTTTCACATACCGTATATAACCCCAGCCGCAACGTTAATGAGCCATTGCATATAGATGAGCTGGCAACCAGTCGGAGCTGACACAGCCACGCATAAAAGCCATAGAGGGCCTTGGGCTCTCCTCCTCTGATACAGAAGCTGTTGGACCAAAGTACTGTGGAAACTGCATGGTCTTAAGGACACGAAGCCGGGAAGCTTTTCTCCCACCTCCCTTCCAGTCACCTTTGCTGCCTAAGACAGGAGGTAAGAGGCTCAGTGCCACACCGTTTTCTTGATAGTTGACTGAGATAATCCATGATATTTCCATACAGACTGTCCCTTATGTTTCCTGAGACAAAATTGTCACCTAATGACTACTGCAAGGGAACCACGGAGTCCTTTTTTGTGGCATAGGCTGTTTGGATTCTGGTCTGCACGCTCTCTGGCTTACCTTTCCTTGGGGAACCCTTTGGATAGTTCTCCACTTCAGCTTCTGCTGCTGCAAAATGGGCTGCTGAGGCTTAAGGCCAGTCAGTCTCACAGCAGTAATGTGTACACAGCAGAATTCCCCACGGTCAGATGCACCGAGATGCTCAGAGGCGACAGTACTCAAAACTACTGTTAAAAAAAGTAACCACCCTTAAATTATCTTACATTTTGGGCATGACAACATGTAGCGCACGGTTCACTTCCCTAATCTCACAGTCGATTACTTTTCTCAACCCATATAAACATCAGCAGGGAAAAAGAAAAATCTGCATATGTGTTAGCAATAAATTTAAAAATCAGGACATACCACTTAAGGGTTGACTTGACAGAAAATGGTAATTAAAAGTGTTCCAGCCGACAGTGCCACTTTAATGAATTATTAGTAATGTTCTCCGAGAACATTTGATGAAAGACACCGTAAGAGTTCTTACTTAAACAAACCAATTTTCTGCATGATGCGACTTCACTGCACAAGAGGGGGAGAATCTCCATTATTGAATCAAATTAGGAAGATAACAAAGCAATGGTTTGAATGATCAGGAAGTAACAGGCCCCCCATCTGCACTGATTGTCTCCGTTTCCTATAGTACAGCCTTTTGCCATAGGTGCTTGTCCAATAACTACCACTATTTTCTTAAACTCCGTTAGGCTCTCAGGCTGAAAAGCAGGAGGCCAGCAGCTGGGGGTGGTAGATGAGAACTTGGAAACACAGCCCTGTTCAGAGGGAGCAATGTGTGGATCGGGGAAGGAGGAGGGCAAAGGGCACTAATTCCTAATCATGGATTTGTGCTTGGGTGTGAAGAGGACGGGGGCTGGGGGTGGCGAGACAAGTGGTGGACAGAGGCTCTCATGCCTCATTTCCCCTCTCTGGGTCCCTTGCTGGTTTTTCCAGCTCCATCCAGATCTGCTGTTTGTCCTTGACTGTTTCAGGAGAAATGTAACAAAGAGCAGCTCTGGGAATTCACGTTTCTTTGCAGAAGTTCTGTGGAGCCACCCCTGTAGCTGGTAAGCAGCGATATGCTGGGGTAACTGGGTGGCTCTTGAAGGGGAGGTGGTCACAGTGAAAGCACTTCCCAGCCATGGAGTTGAGAGCATCCTGCAGCTGGAAGCTACTCCTGCCTTTCAGTTGCAACCAGCAGCTCACCTTAACACTCGGTAACTAAGGGGCATCCTTAAGTCTCTGGACTGCAGTGGGAATGAGGGAATTTGACACAGGAATGTAGATTTACCTTCCAAGACAACTTGCTATGCAAGTGCCTGTTGTCTATTCCCTTGGCAGCACAAGCCACCAGAAGATGTACCAGCACTAGGTACCTGGGGCTCTATTTCTTATCCATGAAACAGGACTGCAGCTCAGCCGGCAGAAAAGGAGCTTTATAGTTAAGATTCAGAGGTTTTTGTTAGCCCACCCTGAATATCTTCACAAGTCTTTTCTATGGAACAGGTACCTTGGACCACATTCAGGCTGCGGTAGCTGATGAGTTTGCACAGTCCATATTGAGTGCTCACAGAGGTAAGATGGTTTTATTCATTTCTTGATTTCACAGCACAGGGGTTTGACACGTGAGCATGCTTTCTCTGCAGTATTCCATGATAAATGTGAAGTAATCTAAGTTGGCTCATACTTTAAAATAAACTACCTTTGGTGCTATGGGGAGAAATGTGAGCAGAGTAACCACGGAACAGGTATCAAACTGCAAGATATTGTTGGAAGTCATAGGAATTTCTGCTCCAAAGAGTAAAACAAGCAGTTATACAAGTGACACTTGCATCATAGATACAGGTACTGCAGTCTGAATGGCTACCCTGTATGTGGATGTTTGCTAATAGCAAGAGATAAGACAAGGAAGTTGATCTCTCTCCCTTTATTCATCTAAAATTTGGAAATTATGTCTACTCTTGTCACCCCAGTTGCTCACGCAACCTGGTGGTGGGCAGGTGAGATGAGATGCTGCGAAGAACAGCTCTTCCAGTCCTCATATACACCCTGACTCTAGCGTTTCGCTTAAATTAGCTGCCTGGGCTTTTCTAACACTGAGGGGTAAAGTGAGGTGAGAGTAAATCCTTCATGAGCTTTACACCACTTTACCAGGACTCAGGAAATCTCAGCTCACATCCTGAGGTCTGCTACATAATGGAATTCTGCATGAACTAGAGCAACCGATACAAGATTTTAAAAAGCTTGTTAATAACTGAGGTAAGAGCCTCACTATTGGAAGAACTTAGTCCCATGTTCAATTTAGCCACTTAGAGGAGCAGAAACTTAACTCAAAATAGGAGTCTTGGTACCTAGAGCTGCTTGTGTAGCTGGAGACACAGTTGAGAGGAATAATCAGATGGAAGCAATTCCTCTTAGGATACCAGTTTCTGAGGAATCTGAGGCAGCTGAGCTGCTCACACGGGCACTTCAATAACATCCCTCAGGTTGGTGGAATCAATCGACACCATAGAAAATAATTCCATTGAGACTTAAGCTCCTAAATAAATGGGAAAAATATAAGATGCCTGTGCGTGTTAAGCTGTATTTTCCCCTGGAAAGGAGAGAGTAGACTATTTGTGAAGAGTATCTAAGAACGCAGCATTCCTCTCACTTTTCTATCTGGTTTTGTCTGGAATATGAGGACCTCCTGCAGGAAAAGCATTAGATACTCAACAATAAGAGGCAGAAAGAGCCACCGGGCACTTGGTGATAGTGTAATTTAAGTACAAAGACTTGCATAGTGTGGGAACTCATAATAAATCTAAACTTAAGACTTTCATTTGCAAAAGTGTCTGCAAATCAGCCTAATATTTGTCCAACTCAAAAAGCCATCACGTGTTCCCCTCTGTCTCACATCTTGCTGAGAATATTGAGATATTATGCAGATGGAAGCTTTTCCTCCTCTTAGATAATAAACAAGTTTCTGCCAAGACAGCAATTGGGCATCTCTCATTTATATTCTCCTAATATCTGACCTCCATTAAATTTCTGACCACAGCAAGGTGATGCCGAGTTGCCAGCCCACAGCTACACATTAAAGAGGTCTTAAAGCTGTTTGCAATCATTGAATTTATCCCCACAACCCCCTGGTTTTGCTTCCATCTTATGCGTAGATGGGGAAACAGATACAAAGGGGAGAACACTCGTCCCATAGTCCCCCCCAAAAAAAGAATATGAAAAGCCAGGAACTGAGCTCAGATATTTGGACTCTCCGGGAAATGTTTTACCACTCGACTATTCAGCATAGGTCCTGCAGCCCAAAACTTTCTTATTAGGGCAGATTAGTTTGTTTATGGGTTGAGACACAAAATACTCACTAAGTTTACTCTTTGCTGCAAAACAGCAAGGAAGAGACTGCTCTGAATACTGGTCTCTGACCTTGGTAATAAGTTGATTTAATTGGATTTGATTTTTCAAATGTAACATCTCAAGTCAGCCATAAACTCTGGAATTAGCATATCACATCTCGACGCAGGAGAGATTTTAAAGTAGCATAAGGAGATGAAGTCCATGCCCAATGAATTTCAAATTACACTGAGGATGAACTCAGCCATATGCGTGTCAAGCTAAAATTGTGCAGGATCTGAGTGCATCAAGCAGCAAAGTTATTAATGACTTACATTTGCTATTAAGAATGCAAAGTAGCTATTTTGTGCCCAGTTTGTTCATACGTCTCTTCACATCAATGACCCATGTGATGGGTCAATAATTCACTCAATGCATACTGAAAGCCAAGAATGTCTTGCAAGTCAATTACACTTATATAAATAATTAGGAATAGAAAAGTGACTGAAGGAGTGGAATAGAAAAGGCCCCGTTGATTAAATACTGCACACCCCAGGGGCAGCAGACCACGTTCCTCTCTCTAGATTTGCAGCTAGCATTCTCCAACACCTTCACAGGGCACCGTGCATGCCCCTGAGAGCAGAAATTAGCCTTAAAAGGGGCAATTTTGAGGTTTAGTATTTCAGGGAATAACCAGGTGCCCATGTAACTAAAAGCTATTTGCTTCCTGTGGGAGGTGGGAAAAAAAATAAAATAGGACATTAGGCAAATAGCTGCCTACTGAGATTTGATCCTCAAGATTTGCTCCTGAAATTTGTTTAGCTTTCATGGCATTCAGTTGTAATAAATCACAGGAATGTTTTAACCAATCTACCAGGCACGAGCAGCCTCTAAATCAGACAGACAGAATTTGTTTCATCAGACATTGTATGAAAGAGCATCAAATGCCTTTAATTCCTCTGACTTCAGCTGGAAAACTCCAAAATCAGGATTTTTTTTTTAACAACCCATGTCTTGTGACCACAACCTGACTTTAAAAGCCCTGGCAGGGGCTGCAGGCCATGCAATGCATCCCTGTAAAAGGCACTGGAATGATGGCTGTTACCCCTGTCGTGATGCAGCAGCCAAGGAGAGCTGAGGGAAGGAAGCTATGGAGATGAGACTGGGACAAGATGTATCTAGACAGCTTGGCTGAACGTCACAGAAATCAGGCTTCAGGAACCAGAGGTAGGACAAAAAAAAAAGTGTCAATCAGAGTCTGCAGCGCTGCCAGCACTTGCAATTAGAGAGCTATAAGATGAAGTCTTCCAAGCTGCTGGAGTCTGAGACTCCTGTTGTTGAACCTCAACTAGATTAAACACACAGCACCAGCCAGCAAGTGCCATTCTACCCTGCAGCTGCTAGTGACAGACTTGTAGGCCCAGCAAGCAGAAAAAGCAGCATGGACATCAACAGGCAGCAGATGATGTGCTCCAATATAAGCTCAGTATGTCAGATGGACGGACACATAAAGGACCTCCTACAGGAGAGAGCCTATGTTATCCAAAGCAGTACAAGAAAATGTGCATCCGTTCAGGAATGCAGCGAGTCCTTTCCCTTTTTAACAATTCTATGAGTATTACAGCAATCAGGGTGGTTCTTTATACTTCTGAGGTAAAAGCAAGTTCAAGAAAATTAAGTCCAAAATGCCTGCTAATGAAGAGCAAGTCTGGAACCAGACTCCTTTCAACTCATCTGCTGGAAATCTTCTGAGTGGCAGAAAGGACACAGCCATTTAGAGGAACCTGACACATGATCACTGTTAATATTTCTCTCTGAGAGGAACTATGATCCTCGGTACAGAAATTCAAGAAACAAGGACGACTCGATTGCCAAGCAATGCCAAATCACAGCAGCCTACAGAGAACCAGCAAAGAGAGAGAGGTAGCAAAAGAACTAATAGTAGAAAAGACCTCTATGAGCTATATCTGTGGGATCCACTTGTGAGAGTACTAGTTATTGGAGGATGAGAAGTGCTAAGTATTAAGCAGGGAAGAACTTATGCTGCCACGTAACATGCCTTTAATCTCTGGAACTGAGACACAAAGATGGAAAACTACTTTACACGCAGTTCAGTGAAATAAACTACCCAAGGAGAGAGCTACACATGTACACACACCTTCATCTCGAGAGAAAGCCTTCCTCACTTGGTCCTTTCTTTATCTTAAGCAATAAAATACGAAAGAACTGCCTTCTATATGGAAAAAATAGAATACTTTGTATTTATAGCACACCATTTCTCCTGAAAGATCTCGAAATACAAGTGACAGCTGTACTGGGGGATCATTTCAGTTGCTATTGAGGGCATGTTAATCTAACTAGGCAGGACAGTCCAAAGGTTGCTTTGTAATAAAATAACACTCTACACCATGAAAAACCATTATCAACACTAAAATAGCCTCCCAGTCACATGTAGGGTAGTGGCATTCTTTTTACTTCCTTTGCAGACAGGGGGCATGAGTTAGAAAGCAATGGAAACAGTCTGGGACTGCAGAGTCAGGACTTCAGCTCAAAAACTGCTTGTTTCCAGACCAATGAGTCCAACTTTCTCCTCTTCACATCATTAACTGTTCCAGGTGAAGCCACAGGCTACTGCTGCACAACGTGGCTACCGTTTGTCACAACAACACCCGGAACATCTCCAGTTCTTTTCTCTCACAATCCCACTCTCTGAGAAATGCTGGGGTTCCCAGTGGGAACACGGCAAAGCAAGGATTCAATCCTGGCTTATCAAGACCATCATGATAGGACTGTCTATCTACGCTGCTATGGTTGGCTTGTTGGCCACAAACCAGCACAGCACAGTGTTTTTTTGCCAGTTTAGAAATTGATGTCGCCTTGATAACCACAAAAGACTGGGATTCTGAAGTTACAGCCCAGCTGGAGGTAAGGACTGCAGTAGGACAGTGCTCTCAATACCACGGGAAGACATTCCCATGGTGCTGACTGGGACAACCACCCACTGCACTGCCTGCCCGGGGCAGGTGAACGACCACAGCAGAGCGATGCTACCACAGAGTGCAATTCATACCACGAGCTACACACGAGCTAAGTACAGCCTGTATCATAAAAACACAGTGGCAGAATTCCAAGGGACTCTTCCTACTGCAGTAGCAGCCGGGTTGGGTGCTTGTTGGCCTCTCCCTCCTCTTCCTCAGGCTCACCCAGAGGGAGTGTTACAGCCCTGAAAAATAGCACATTGAGCCCTGTCTCTGCAGCTGGCTGTGTACAACTGCACAGCAGGGCCAGGGAGGCTGTTACACTGTTCTGAGCATCCTCTTACCCTGTTCCTCCTCTGGAGCTGGAACTGGCAACTCCCTGTGATATGAACTACCACCAGAAGACTTTACGTCACAGCAACACGTGCTTTCTGGCCTCTTTCCCTTTAGCACAGCGCAGAGTGCAGCGAGAGCAACTTCACGCTTTTCTTGTGCGCTGAGTAAGCAAAACCCTTTTCCCAACCCTACCAAAGTGCTGTTGCAACAACCCTAAGTCTTTTCTATCAGCATCTTCCCCACACCCAGAGCTGGGTCCTTTTCAGGGTGATACAAAGCCACCACCGGTTTAAATTTGCGGACGGTTTGGAAAAAAGAGCGTACGGAAATGGAAGTTTTTTTATAGGACAAGGTAATGTGAGGTACCTCGAGATTAGATGCAGAAGCAGGGTCAGAAGTGTCAGAGTGTGGGTTTGCCGTAGGCGATGGCTGTATTCTGGCTGTCTCACCCCAGTCAGCTGCCTCTCAGCCTTTTCCTCAGCCCCGTGCCCGGTGCCTGGGACTTGACATTGCCAATCTGCAGAAACAAACCGGGAGTTAATCATTCAACCCCGTAAGTGCTTCAGCAGGGAACAACAAAATGGGAGCAGGCGAATTGGCTCACATGACTCTGCCCATTTTCCCTGTGACTTTTACAGGGGGTGTTTATGTAGAATCACCCCCCCCC
>JAHREE010151078.1:0-54225 GCA_033628505.1 Tringa tobata | reverse complement strand
CATCTTTGTAGCCCTCTGCTGTCCCCTCTCCAGCAGTTCCCTGTCCTTCTGGAACTGGGGAGCCCAGAACTGGTCCCAGTGCTCCAGATGGGGCCTCCCCAGGATAGAGCAGAGGGGCAGGATGACCTCCCTCCACCTGCTGGTCACACTCTTCCTGATGCCCCCCAGGATGCCACTGGCCTTCTGAGCCACAAGAGCACATTGCTGATTGTCAATCATTGCTGACTGTCATATCTAAATGTTTTCCTGCCCCGCATAGCTAGGTCTAATGGAAGGATTTCTGGTTTAACCAGCTAAAACTTCAGGCAGGTTCTCTATGTTAATCTAGATGCCTACAGAGTAAATTAAGGAAGACTTTGCCAAAGAGCTGTTCATTCCTTTAGAAAACCAATTGTGGTGCCAACACAAGTAGACCCTCAGTGGGTGCATATATTTCCTTTACTGTCCATTAGGGGTCAGCTGTACCAGTGGGACAGGCAATTATCTACCATTTAAACAGCTGAAGTTAAATGAGACTAATTTCACACTAAACTACTCACACCAGTGTCTCTAATCCACTACATGCCTACGGATTATCCCCATTTTAGATAAATGAAATTAGGGCTTAAGGGAGATGAAAATTCTTGCCACAGATATTTAAGCACATTATTATGCCCTGAAATCAAGTGAAATTTGGACAGTCCGTTTGACAACAAATTGATAACAATTTAGAGCCCAAGCATTTGCTCGCAGCCAAAAAGGAAGCCTGGGAGGGACAGTGATATGATGCAGGGTTTCAGGTAAATGTTGTAGCATATTATTATTTTTAAGATGCGAGCTAAATAATATATATATTATTCCTAAGGGTTGTTTTAGTGTCAGTCTCTATTGGGAAGGATAACGTGACAGTGAAGTAACAGTAGCAAACAATTACAAAGCCCCCAGCACCTCTTGATCCAAGATGTGCTCTCCAAGTCCGTGTCCTTCTAAAGAAAGATCATCCACAGCCATTGCAGGTCCCCAGAACATCGTGTCTCTGTGTGGCTGGGGACACTGTGTCCTTAGAGACACAGTAAACTCAGAACATCACTCGTGTGAGTCACCAATGAGAATATTTTCCCCTCAAGTTGTTAATTTATTTCAGTTGTTTCTAAGCTGAAGCGTTTTGCCCCCAAGAAATACGATTACAGCACACAGTTAAATTTGGCTCCATGAGAAGAATTTTGTTTAACAAAAGCATAATAAACAAGCACACGAGGGTCTGCTTTCAGGGTGGGTTAAACACTGTGCACTAACCAAACACATCCTCTCTGGCAAGAAAACACAGTTTACGCTTGAAGGGTGATCAAGTCTCAAATCAATTATTTCTAAGAACATTTGTAAATTTGGGGTCAAAAATCAGACCCTAGATCTGCCTCTAAACAAAGCAGGCAATCTCTGACTCTGCAGTGCACCAGCCTCTCCTCCCGAGCCTGAGTGACTCTCAGACTGGGAATTTTCCAAATGTAGGTTGATCCAAATTCCAGTCTGAGCACATCTGTAGTATTTTCCACATCAGTGACTCTTATTCCCTGGGTCTCCTGTTAATGTGGCCAATCATAAAGGACAAAACTAATGGGGATGCAGAGCTACTTTAAGAGTGGATTTCAGATACTGATTCTTTTCGTCTCAGCATTACCTTTCTGGAGACTAAACATCCAATTGTCCCACTGCTGAAATTTAATCTTTGCTTTTATTCTCACCTAAAAGTCCTACTTGAAATGTTTTTGCAATCCCAGAGTTCAAAAATCACACCTTCAAACCCAGTCTGTAACTATTCTACAAATAACTTCATACCTGGCTTAATCTCCTCTCATTTCTTCCTAAATTCACTACCCACATCACATCCAGAGTCTCCTAAAGCCAATTTGGGTGGACAGACCCCATTTCATCTTCTAAAAGGCAGAAAGACCTCAAACCCCAGCTATTCCCCACCAGTTTTCCCAGCGTGTGTCCACAATGAAGTTACCTGCTTCTCTGTGCCTCCACTTGCACAACTAAGCAGAGGACAATATTAACAGTTGACCGAGTTGAAGTTTACCAAGCAAGCCAAAATGATTATTTTTTGCTGGAATGCTCCTTAGGCAAGAAACAGTTAGTTTCCTCATACACTTACTGGAATTTTTCCCCATCAGCTGAGGGAAAATATGCAAATTATATAACTTTAAACAAGTGTCTTGAGACTTCATCAGAATTTCCTTCTCGCCTGCAGGTATAAGCGAAACCTGCATTACCCATAATGTTTATTATTTCTTACTCTCCAGAACACTATCAGCAGAGGGAATGTTCAACTACCTCCGGAAACGCTTTACCAGCCACATCAGAGAACGCAGCCGACGAAGAGCAAGGCTTGTCTCTAAAGATGGACGGTGTAACATAGAGTTTGGCAACGTAGAACAGTCCAGGTTTGTCTTTTTGATCGATATATGGACGACTATCCTGGATCTCAAATGGAGATACAAAATGACTATCTTCATTTCGGCCTTCTTGGGCAGCTGGTTTCTGTTTGGTCTCCTCTGGTACATTGTGGCATACGTACACAAAGACCTCCCAGAATTCAATCCTTCCATAAATCACACCCCCTGTGTTGAGAACATCAACGGCCTGACTTCAGCTTTCCTGTTCTCCTTGGAGACCCAAGTAACCATCGGTTATGGCTTCAGATGTGTCACAGAACAATGTGCCACTGCCATTTTCCTGCTCATCTTCCAGTCTATCCTGGGGGTAATCATCAATTCTTTCATGTGTGGTGCCATCTTGGCCAAGATATCGAGGTCCAAAAACCGAGCTAAGACCATCACCTTCAGCAAGAACGCTGTCATCAGCAAACGCGGAGGGAAGCTCTGCCTCCTTATCCGGGTGGCAAACCTCAGGAAGAGTCTGCTGATTGGGAGTCACATCTACGGAAAGCTTCTGAAGACCACCATCACCCCAGAAGGAGAAACGATCATTTTGGACCAAGTCAACATAGAATTTGTAGTTGATGCTGGCAATGAGAATCTCTTCTTCATTTCCCCATTAACTATTTATCACATCATAGATAAGAACAGCCCGTTCTTCCACATGGCAGCAGAAACCATTCTGCAGCAAGATTTTGAACTGGTGGTGTTTTTGGATGGCACTGTTGAAGCCACTAGTGCTACCTGTCAAGTGAGGACATCCTACATCCCAGAAGAGGTGCTCTGGGGTTATCGCTTTGCTCCCATTGTGTCCAAGACCAAAGAAGGGAAATACAGAGTAGACTTCCAGAACTTCAGCAAGACAGTGGCTGTGGAGACGCCCCACTGTGCCTTCTGCCTCTACAATGAGAAAGAAGCTAAAGCCAAAGAGAAGAAAGGTTATGACAATCCTGGGTTTGTCTTGTCAGAAGTCAGTGAAACCAGTGACACAAAAATGTAGTTCCAGGTACTCATGGGACTGTGTCTTTTTTTCATAAAGAATTCAATCTTGAGAGGATTAATAACTTAGTACAACAAAAAAGAAACACACAGGTTTCTTTTCACACTAAAACAGCATTTATCTTCTCAAAAGCCTCAAATCAAAGAGGAACAGAATACCAGTGATCTCCAGAACACTATTTAACTACACTATATATACATTTCATAGAATTTATATTTTTATACCTATGGGACATTTAATGAAGCTGCTATATTGGAGTGTCCAACGCACTTAAGTTCCCAGAGGTAGGCAAGTCTCTTAGAAAGTCTGAAAAGATGGAGAGAAACTTTAGGACATGTTCAAGTTACACAGCTATTGGGAAGAGAACATGAAAAGGGGAGACAGAAGGCAAAGCTAAAGAAACCCAAGGGACTTAGGAGCCAAAACCTAAAAAAAAATAAATAATAAAAGTATGTTTATGGTTGCCAAAGTCCTCTATGAAGCAGACTCTCTGGATCCAGAACACTTGAGCACTTTTGAACATTTTAAAAAATTCCTTCCTCTTTGAAGCTGGTGCATAGACAGAAATGGAGCACTAAGGGACGTACCGTCCATGCTTAGGAAACTGGAAAAGACAAAGCTTGGGCCATTCTGCTGCATCTAGAACTCTAAAATACAACATCTCAACTGTGAAAGCCTTTGAATCCTTTCAGAGAAAAATAGCCCAATGGAAAGGAAAAGTGAAAAAAACCCAAGAAGTAAAGACCCACTATGGGAGAAGAGGAATTTTGCAGCTTATTCCTGTCTCACCCTTCAGATCTGCTTCTCTCCCCTTCCCCAGGAGCTGGGTAATGGTGAAATTAGGAAACACCTGAACAACTGTCCAGAAAGGTGGTGAGTCACAGTGGGGAGATGAAGAGCACCTGGCAGAAAAGCAACCCCATAGGAGAAGAGAGGAAATTCCCAGCTCAAGAAGTATCCCTCACAAAACTCCACAATGCAAACACAAATTATCTTTTCCTTTGAAGCACAAAGGTCTTGCTAAAACAAAAACACAGCATAAGAGCCTCCCACCAACAGTGGCCTTCAGATTTACCTCCAAACCTTTCCTCTCACCACAGCAAAACCTGTGTCCCTCCAGGAAACAAGTTCTGCTCAGGGGTAGCTAAGCAGCAGTGAACATTTTCCTGGTGTGATTTTTGACATTTAAGTTTCAAATGCAACAAGAAACTTCAATAACTTTTTGTTCCTTGCAGCCTTTCTTGTTTCTCAACTAGTTCTTTTGCTGAGAATTCAAGTGGGAGATCAGTTTTTTGGGAACTCTTCCCAGTGGTGTAATTCAGCTCATCTATTTTCAACACTGTGGTAAAATGGAAGCATCTTTTTAAAAGCTGCTGAACTGAGCAGATTTTAAAGAAGGGGAGAATTAAGCAGATGATGACAAGACAAAGCTGTTTTGCAAATAAACATGATGTGAGTATGGAAATCAAACTCTGGGAACCAAGAGTGTCCGGGTCTCAGTCCCAGTGTGGTATCAACTCCTTTGTTGGATCAGAACAAATCACTGTAGTATGTATCTCAGATTTGCCATCTATAACACGGGACAGAAAGTACTTACGCTGTACAAAGAACAATGTTATGAACAATGATGTCACTAAAGCACTTTAAAAGCCAATTCTCAACTGTCTCACTCTTTCCTCTCTTCAATGCACCATGGTTACACTCTCCTTCACTTCAATCACAAAGGTCAGCACACAAACTTCAGTTGTTCTGGTGTGTGATGAGCACAGAAAATGGCTGCATTAAGGCTAGAGCTATGGAAAGGTAGAACTGCCAGCAAAAACCTCCAAGGTAATTCACAGATATTGCCCAATATTTTGAGTGTTCTGTTTTTGCAACCTTGCAAAATAACATTGTCAACCATAAAAATGTTTTTACAGTCCAAATGACCACAGCCTAAACCACAACAGCATCTGAGCCCCTCTGACTACCAGTGCATCTCAGACTGTCTGCTTGGAAGAACAGTTGTTTTATCCTTCACTCTGAATGGCAACCAAAGCCACACAAACAATGAGCGACTGGGGAGACCCTTCCAGTCCCTCAAGGGGCTCCAGGAAAGCTGGGGAGGGACTCTGGATCAGGGAGGGGAGCCCTAGGAGGAGAGGGAAAGGTTTGACACTGGAAGAGGGGAGATGGAGATGAGATGTGGGGAAGAACTTGTTTGGTGTGAGGGTGGTGAGAGCCTGGCCCAGGTTGCCCCGAGAAGCTGTGGCTGCCCCATCCCTGGAGGGGTTGAAGGGCAGGTTGGAGGGGGCTTGGAGCAACCTGGTGTGGTGGGAGGTGTCCCTGCCCAGGACAGGGAGTGGAATTGGATGATCTTTAAGGTTCCTCACAACCCAAACCATTCTACGATTAGTGACCATCCACAGAAACCTAGAAGGGAGAAGGGAAGTGAAATGAAGTCTGAAGACTCCCAGGCTTGTCTGAACCAAAAGGCTACTCTGCTGCTCAGTCCTTCCGTAGCTGCTGCTACATTTCCTTTACAGGTTCCTGTACAGTCGCCCAGGGTGTAATTTCCCTCAAAAGCAGCACTGTCAGTATTCGAGGCTCACAAGTTATACCTTTTACCCCTGGGGGAAGAGATGTGCTAAGATGCCCTTAATAGAAGTAGAAATCTCCACTGCACAAAAAAAGCAAGGCACCAGGAAATCCATTTAAAAGGTCAAACCCAGCTATGTGATGAGGAGACAGGAAGGATTCCTGTTTTCTTTAGGCAAAGCTGGTTCAGGATGTTAGTGCTGGGGGGGGAAGCAATCAAATACTACTCCAGTGCCTGTCCAAGTGGACATCCTCCAAAGTTTAAGGGTGCCTAAACAATAGACTTTCAGGAACTGCCCTTGGAAAACCACCTCAAAACCCCAAACCTGTAAGATCTCACAGCTTTTCTAAGCTCTTACCCTGTGTCTCAACAGCACAACCGTGAAGGGGTGTTATTCCATGTCTGGAAGTGCACCACAGCTCCAAGAGAAGATGCTTGGTCTCACTGTAGGGACACTGAGACCTGCTGTTCAGCCCAGGCTAACAGTCACACCTCCAAAGCCGGTTGTGTGCCCACAGTAAGGGAGGATGATTGTATTCTTGTGTGTGTTTTGGTGTCACAGAGGGGGTCTGGCTGATGAACAAACAGAGGAGATACGAGGGGGACATATCCAAAGTTGACAGGGCCGTGGCTGGGCTATCAAACTTAGAAGGCTACTATGCTGGGACCTAAATGGGAATCTAGGAGTGAAACCCTCCTCCCATGAGCCTGCTGCTGATTGTCACTTCAGGAAACGCCTGCCAGTCCCCTCCTGCCAGCGGTGGCCTGGGCAGGAGATAGAGCCAAAGCCAAGGCCCAGCAGCTGGAGAACAATGAGTGGAATTTCCTCTTTCTGTCCGGAGGGGGCTGTTTGTCACCAGGGAGATAAAGGCCCAGGGCAGGGGAAAAAGGGTTATCTGGAGACACGCCGCACGCAGTGCTGCTCAGGACAGGCTCCATAGGAAGTCTATTTTGGGGGCTGTCACCCCTACTGCCATTAAAAGAAAGTTCAGTTAAGAGGATGAAAATAAATTTAATCTTGCTGAGCAGAAGCGGCTGGAGGGAACCACAGACCCGATACTGGAAAACAAAGACTGGTTTCTTCACCCGTGACACTGTTTCATTTTTACATCTCCAGAGCACTCTCCTGGAGCCTTATGGTGCTCTTCCCCCTCCCCGTCCTCCCAGTCTGCAGGAGGCCCATCCTGCTCCAGCAACAATTAGTCCTTTCCAAAGCAGAAGGTGCTGTGGTGACCAACAGCCAGGTCAATGCAGAGCAAAGGATGGAAGAGAAAATCCTGTCTCTTCAGGAGCAGAAATCAGAAACTCTGCACTTATTGCTGGGTTTAGCTGTGAAAGTGTTAGCCAAGCAGCGAGGCTTGGGAATAACGCGTCTGCACTAAACTTAATTTATCTTCTCATTTCACAAACAACATGTTTCTTCTACTGTATTTATTTTAAACATCCATTCAAGCTGTGCATAATATTTCAATCATTTTGAAATAGATTTACCCTCCTGCTGGCAAATGAATAAGGCATCCTGCTGACTGCTGGAGAAAGGGCCATGAATTAAAATAACTGCTTTTAGTAAACTGACATATGCTAGTTAGCTGCCTCTGCACACTCTTTGGTAGTGATTGGTGAAAAGACACCCCTAAATAATAATAATAAAAAAAACCCAAAACCCTGGCAAGCTGTTTTGATACTCGTGCTGTTGGAATGCAGCAGACCACTGCTAACCAGCTCACAGCAACTGCCTGCGTAACTTCTGTGTGTGCTCACTCCCTTGTAAGCTGGGCTGCTCCCCCATAAACAAGTCGGCAGCGCAGAGCCCCGCGACGAGGGAGAGCAGCAGAGGTGACACATCCTCCCCCCAGACAGCAGACCCATGGGATTAGGCTCCTGCAAGTTCAGCTGGGAAGAGCCTTTATTTCTCCCTTCCTTTTTTGTTTTGCCCCCCTTCAATCCCTCCCCGCCTTGGCCCAATTCCTGTTCCCCACACAAGCGGGGAGAAACCACAGCAGAACGGGAGGGATGAGCAGAGACAGGGGAAGCCAAGCAAGTTCCTAAACCCTCTGGTGAAGCTGTGCCTACAAGCTTCTTGCTGCAGCCCAGGGAACCTCTGTGACAACACCGTAGCTGGCCCTAAATCACCTCAAATCCCTGTGACAATGTCACTGGAACAAGAGTGAGGAAGGCTGAAGCCCTCTCTCCGTGGCTGCCGGAATACACGATATGTTTCCCGAGGCCAAGCTGACATTCCTGTGGTGGAAGCATCTGCCTGGGGAAGCTTACGATGAACAAACTCACTGCTGCACGAGACAGACATAAATTCTCCCTGCTCCGGGAGGCTGGAAATGAGTCAGTCTCACCCCACGTCTCAATTTGCTCGCTGGTAGCCGAATTTAAGGGCGGAAAACGTTAAAGCCCTTCGCTCTCCTGGGTGTGCGCATCCCAAGCAAGGTCGGCAGAGACAGCATCACCGCGTCGCCCTGTTCTGACAACCCACCAGAGGCAGGCTGGGGTGCTGGAGGTTGTCAGAAGGATGCGAGCGATGCCCTAAGTGTCTTCTGTCCTGCTGCCGCTGGATGGCAGCCCTTACCGCCAGATCAACCGACCGTCCCCGACACCGGCAGCAGCCCCCGAACACCGGCAGCGCCGCCAGCTCCGCCGGGCGAGCCCCCGCCTCGAAAGCCCCAAAGCAAGAATTTATTGGGACCGTTCCTTATTTTACTACACCGAGCTTAATGCATTTAGGGACTTATTTTTGGCAGGAGCCCCCGCTCGCTGGATATATTTAGCCACTTCACAGAAGTGTTGGGAGAGTTAATTCTGCGCAATGAATTCAGAGGTGATGTGTAAGTGGAGGGTCGGGGGCTGTAAACATCACGTCTGCAGCAGCATCTAAAGCCCCCTCAACAGAGCCTGCAGGAGGTGTGGGGGGGTTCATAACAGCCAGACTGGGTCTGGGGAGACCTATATTCCATAAGCAACTCTGTTCCGTAACTTCCAGCAAGTCACCTCTCACAACTTAGAGCCTCAGTTTCCCCAGCTGTTAAAAAAAAAAAATCAACCAAAACCAACAGCAGAGGCCACCTCGGGAAAGCTTTGAGTTCCAGCTCTAAGGGAGTTTGGCAACGGTGCCCAAAAGTGTCTGTGCAGCCCCCCCTCTGATCTGGAAACGTCCCTGGCACGTCACAGAGCTTACAAAAACTCACACAAAGGACTCACTGCCACTGTAGCAGTGTTTGTAAAACCATTCTATCACTTGACAGCATCTAAAAGTCCAAATTACATCCTTTTAGGCTCCTGGGCAGTTTTTCAAACACCACCAAAGGATCCTGAGCCCATTAATCCCTGCAGGGCTATTCCTCCAGGACACACAGAGGGCAGACCCCCAGCCCAGAGGCTCCCGAGGTTTCCTCACATTCCCAACCTCGGGCAGACTGTGCCCTGCAGGCCCTGAGGGTGACAGAAAACCTAAGGATGGGGCTCAGGTTAT
Organism: Tringa tobata; assembly: GCA_033628505.1. Taxonomy (NCBI): domain Eukaryota; kingdom Metazoa; phylum Chordata; class Aves; order Charadriiformes; family Scolopacidae; genus Tringa; species Tringa tobata. The sequence goes on along the minus strand of JAHREE010151078.1, from coordinate 44,749 downwards.
TACAGGCACCATCTCCCAACACCCACAGCAAAAGCCCTTCCCACAGCCACACAGAGATGTTTGAAAAACAGACCTTGTGCTCCTCAGGGGCTGGAGATGCTGCTCGTCCCCAGGTGTGACATGCCAGCAGCAGCCAGCACAGAGGAGACTCCTTTGGCTTCCACACAGGGCTTTGCAGCAGCAGGGAAGGTAATGCAGATCCAGCATCAGACTTTACAGCTCCAGGAGACAGAAAAGTTAACGAAAAGCCAAAGCAAACAACAAGTTTGCAGCAGTTCCTGGAAAGGAAGAAGCAAGCTCTTGTGTTGAAATAGCCATGCATCAAACTGCCAGAGTCCCTGAGTTGTTCCTCCTCCTCTAGCAACTACAACTTAAAATAAGAAATACAGGTCTTTATCCTTTTCTGTCTGCTAGATCCTCTCCTCTACAAAAAACTCCCCAGGCAAAAAAACCCCTCCTACTGCTTCACTACAGCTATTTGTAGTGACTGGAGCAGCTCAGGTGCAAACAATTAACTGTGCCATCACTGACACCCCTGCCAGCTGGGGGCCTCGTTAGGGCAGCTCCTTCCCCTGCACAGGTGCAGAATTAACTGGGGGTATTGCCATGGGGGCCTCAAACCTGCTCTTTTTTTCTTGCATTTCTTTTTAGTGAGTTTAGTATCAGGGTCCATTTGCTACTCTTAGAGCCTGAAGAGCTGAATTTTGCCACGGATCTCTAATTCTCTTCTGGCATGATAGAAGAATCTGAGCTTTATGTGTTCTCTAGATGAAAAAATCCCAATACACAAGCTAAATTATGTGTTATGTGTCATTCTTTGTACGACCTTAGTCGAGGGTCTCTTAATTCTTTTCTAATATGATAGGAAAGTCTGAGGTTTATTTGCAGGGAGTTCTGCTTTTACAGATGAAAATCATAATGTATATGTTACGCTAGGTATTGTGTAAAAGTATACAAATAGGGTCTTTGAAGTGAATTTATGAACCCCAGCCCCCGACGTGCCTCTAGACTATGGCTCTAATTAACACCAAATGCAGCAACACTCGGTGTGATGTGGGAGAACCTACTTTGTTAGGAAGCGGGCTGAAGTCGAAGAAACTAATTTCACAGAGGTCATTAAAAATACTGTATGAGCCCAGCAAAGCAGCCTGTAAAAAATCTATTATTGTAATAGTATAATAAAGTGAAGCTGGCTCCTTCAACCCAGAATTTACAGCCCGATGGCTCTTTTCTTCTGACAGTAGGGGTGGGAAACAGCAGCTGGGTTCATCAACGCTTTTATGAGAAAGCTTCAGGCGCAGCCATTTACCGTCCTTGGGAAGAGTGAGAATGCACATGAAATATTGCTGGCTAAGTCCAGCCTCACGCCAAATATTGGCACCAACAGAGGTTATGGCAAATTTCCCATGTAGTTAACGTCTCGTTAGGACCGGAGTACGCTTGTGGGGCGGCAGTATGAGAAATACTTCCTTCTCTTTGCTAACGGGAAGGGCTTAGCACGGGGAAACCCCTCGCTCTCACAGCAGTAATAGGTGCAGGTTAGAAATCCACCGTTGTTTGGAAATTCATCCTTAGGGTTGAAATACAACTCTCAGGTATATAAAAGCAATAAGGCACTCGTGACTGCACGGATGGGCTCTGGCATAGGAGAGTTATAGAGAGGAGTAATCTCTGATGCTTGACACAGGAAGGATTTGGCATCTCCTAATTTAGTTTTAGCTGGGAGCCCCATCCTCTCGACTCCAAGCAGTGATTCAGTGGGGATAAAAAGCCTTCTTCAAAATATAGTTGATATCAGGCTCTAAACTTGATGCCTGTGATTAAGCAGGAAGAATACCTTCCTGCTCTCCCTGTCTCTGGTACGCAAACACTGAGGCAGGTACATCTCAAATAGAAACAGGCTTTCCTGGGTCATCCCTCCCAGTAAAGGAGCTGGAGCTCAGAGACTGTAAAGCCATCACTGATTCTACTTAATATACAATCTATTTATAGAAGGTGAAATGTAAAACTAATTCTAGTTTGGCATATTTAAGCTGGGTCCCATTGTGTTTGCACTTGGGCAGTAGAAGAGAAATACTGAGTGAATACTAGATCTTCAGAAATTAATAACTAATTTACCACTGATTTCAATGGGTTTCCTGGTGAGGTTTGTATTCTGAACTTCTCTGCAGAGAAGATTTTCTGCTCTCCCTGTTGACTCACAGCTCGCAACCATGTGATCCCAACCATCTGTTTGGTAAACTTTCTGATTTAAGCCTGAAATACTGGAATTCCATCTGCCTCGTCCTCCTGGGAAAAGCAAAAAGTAGCATTAATACTGTCAAATTCCTTGTTTATTTTCTCCCAGTGCATCCCAGAAACTCGGGTTGGGAGGGAAGATCCCCCTGATATCACCTCTAGAGCTTCCATCGTGGTGAAGTCAGGCTGATATCAGGGGGTACAAATGGACTACGCTGATCTGTATGTGATTAGTTGTTCTTTACCTGAAGAATGGAAACTATTAAAGTCTTGTGAAAATACTAAAAGGTGCCTGGGAAGCACCCTGGCTGGCACACTGGTGTGAGCTCTCTGTACTCCCACATCTCTTTATCCCATGGGAATGCAGCCTGCAGCGGGCAGCAAACCCTACCTAAAGCTAAATATTAGCGAATACTAGCAGAGATTAATTATCAGAGGAGGAGGAACGGAGACAGAAAGGATCTGAGCTGCGGGTGCTGCTGATCACCTCCCATCTCAGACCGGGCTCCTCTGAGATGCTGCAAGTTGGACAGCCAGAAACAGATATTTCTGAAATCACTGGTTGCTTTCAAAAGCCTTTTTTTTTCACCAAGGATGCTGCTGGCCAAATTTTGCTATCAAAGACATCTTTGCACCCTGACAACCTTCAGATTCTGCCTTTATAATATAGTTGAAATCAGGTTCTAAACTTGATATGAACAGTAATTAAGCAGTAAGACTACCTTCTTGTTCCCCCTTTATCCGATACGCAGGCTCTGAGGCTGGTACATCATCTCGCTGCACGTTTTTGTGCAATCTCAGTCTTCCCATTTTCCTACGACTGGCAACCGGGCAGGAGCGCTGGATTAAATGAAAATGCTTGATATTTCTACTGACGACGCGGAGCCAGAATGAATCTGGGATCACACTAAAGTGAAAAACAATAGAGATAAGCAAAAAACCACTCGCTCTTATGACTAAACTGAGCAACTAGGGGTGAATACACAAAGGGAACAGCCCCGTGGTGGTTGCACACACCAACGTGGCTCTTTTTCAGAGCCCGGGGTTGCTAATCAAGCCGGTGAAAGCTATTGTACTAGAAACCCAACAACAAAAGGTTGTGTGGGGAGGAAGGAAATGGTGTAGTTGTGCAGTTATGTATTTCTAAGGGTTTATCAAATCGGCAGCGAGATCGAGCTATCTCTCAGGACCACCGTGTGTCTGCAAAAATACAGGAAGTGCCTTTGCCTGACCTTTACACACAATCAGAAGATTCCTTGGCAGCGCTTGTTTGTGCAGCCTCTCACTCCACCTCAGGAATGCTCTGGCTTTCCCTGGCTGTGGGGCCAGGTGAGAAAGAGGAGCAGCGGGCAGGCTGGTAACACCCCCAGCACCGCACACACTCTGCCCGTGACTTCCTGAGCGCCCTGAAGAGCAAAGAGATGGAGATGTCTATTAGGTCGGTTACAGCTCCCACCGGGACTCAGCTCGTGGCTGAGACCCCAGTGCTGGAGCAGGGGACAAGGCTCTGTCCCCAGCTCTGCCACCATCCCCATGCCAGACACTTCACCCCCTCCAGCTCTGGCTGCTCTGCTGCCTTCTCTCTCTCTCTCTCTACATGGACAAAAGATGGAGCCGAGGTTTCTGATTTCGACACTTCAGTAACTAAATTAGATCTGACAAACACTGGCTCCAAATTTTCTAGAATAAGAAGTCCATATTGTTTTATAGTGATAAGGATTATGATTGGCCACTACTATGGAACTGCTTTGTTTTCCTTTTTAGCTAAATTGAATTTAGAGGCAGAGTTCATGCTTCATCTGCAGGTATGAGACGGGAGGGAGAGAGTGGGACCATATGATGCCTCAGAGAAGAAAACCACCATTTATTTTGTCACATTTTTTTACATCATCCTCTTCATACAACAGTTTCATTGTAACACTTAATACATTTCTTAAAAAACACCAAGATTACTTGCAAAATTATATATATTTTAATATCCAAAAAGTACATTGCATATATATAGTAGCAAAAGCCCCATTTCTGTGGGTAATTTCTCATACTTAAATTTTGCGATTATTGCAGTAATGTTACTTATAAACATCCCGAAAGCACTAAGACCTAAACTGATTAGCTTGATCTTATTTTTTCGATTTCGTTAAATAATGGCATCAGTGCTTCTGTTTAAAGTTATGAGCAGACTGGAATGTTCTGGTTTCAGGCTCTCATCCTGCAATCGGATGCACATGGACCAAATCTCACACCCGCCCAGAGTCCCAGAGGTTATATCTAGACCAGATATTTGTGATGCTGTTAATTGGCTGCCACTTAATCCAAGTTAATTAATAGGCTGTATGTGTATGTCTCAGCCCCGCTATAGACATCTGCTCTAAAACCCAAATGCTTGTGGTTTACCCCTCTGTTTATGGCACCAAAACACCATTTGTGGATCATCAAGTTAACATGTGCAAAATGAGAGATGGCTGAGAATTTCTGAAGGTTTAAAATTTAAATGAAAACCCCAAGCGAAAGGTTTTGAAAGATGTTACGAGAGGTATTCGAAAATTTTCGCTATGAAGTGGTTAAGAACTTTCCAAAGTTCAAAGTTTTGGTGAAAAATGATCGCAAAATAGTCAAATAGTTGTTTTAAAATGCTGGTGCATGTTTTCAATCAGCTCCAACGCAAACATGTTGGCTCAGTGGAGTTAATTTGCAGACAATTACAACAAGGCTAATACAAGAAAAAACTCTGCTCTAGACAAACCCAGGGAAAGCTGGAAGATTTCTGACTACTTTGAGGGTCAATTATGGATCCAATTGCAGGACTAAGGCTGTCTCCAACAGATACATTACTCATGTCTTATTCTTTAACTTTTTAAGCAAAAAGTACAAAGCTGCAGCCCAAATGTACAGATTGAAAAGATGTACAAATTACATTAAAAAAACAAAAAACAAAAACAACCCACAAACAACTGAGCTGATAGTAAAAAACAAACCTGCATTTGTGACCGAGGTCAACTCGTTTTATTTAATCTTTCTTTTAAAACTGTGAGATATAGGGAAAAATAACTCTGCATAATTTATACAGTAATTTGCCTTCTGATTTGTTGACCACTTTGGATGACGGTCTGACAAACGCACAGCGTTCGCGAATCGGTAGCATTTAGCGATCCCTGGAGCTCCGGCAGAGCTCAGGGCCTGCTGTCATTTATTTTACTTCACTTTTGCTTTCAAGGAATGTCTGTGCTTGACGTTAGGTTACTTTTTGTTCTGGTTTCTGATGCTTCTGGAGATAATACACAGTCTAATGATGTTGTACACTCTAGAAAAGTTCCTTCAATGCCCTTTACTTCTTAAAATATACATGTACATATATATATATGAATATATATATATTTAATTTCCAGTTGGGAGAAAATCCTCATCTGCCTTAAAGCTAAGATTCCAGTTGCAGTCCCCTGCAGCCCAACGTCCTCCACTTGATGGTCAAATTGCCTACCCTCTCCACAGCGGAAAAAACCCCATGTAGTCATCTTTTCCTATGACCCACTGTTGGATCTATGTCTTATCAAAAGCCTTTGAATCCTTAAAAATTTCTCTCATCAAAAAACTAATAATCATTCCAGGTAATGGTGAACAATCTTCATGGTCAATTCCTACAGGGGACATAAGCGTTAAAACCCAAAGAAAATGCAGAGTACTGGCCCAAAGAAGCATCCATCTCTCAGTTCAAGACACAAGAGGCAAAGTTACGAAAGTAAAAGGTTTGATCCAGGCATAACCAATATCCAGTTTTAATTCTTCCCCAGAAAGGCCACAATTGCCTGTTAAGGCTGCCCCAAAAACCCCATAAAAATCCCAGAAGTAAAGAAGAAGTCCAACCAGACTGATAAAGGCCACTTGAAGATAAAAGCATCTAGTAATAGCTGCCCAAGTGTGGTGATACGTGGGCGTTGGGATGGCGGGGGACATTGGGGTTTGGATAAATGCTTCCTGCAGGAGAGGTCCAATAAGGTGAGGCCGCTCCAAAGAAACTGGATGATGTGACAGGCATAGAAGAAGGGTGCGGGGGTACAAAGTTCACCTTCTGCTGGTGGGCATGGTAAGACGGCATGTAGGAGAGATCTGATGGATACTTGTACATGGACGACTCAGTGGGATGAGGCTGAAGAGCCTGGGCAATGCCGTGAAAGTCAAATTTGTAGGCATACCTTTTGCCATGCACTTTGGTCATAATGTTCTTATCGTAGTAGTATCGGAGGGCTCGGCTCAGCTTGTCATAATTCATGTTGGGCTTGCTTTTGCGTTCTCCCCAGCGCCGTGCTACTTCGTCAGGGTCCGTCATCTTGAACTCCCCATTGGTCCCTTCCCACGTGATACAGTTGGCGTTGGAACTGTCCGAGAGCAGCTCCAGGAGGAACTGCCACAGTTGGATCTGCCCGCTCCCTGCGAGAAGCAAGCCAAAGAGGAAAGGAAATGACATTGTGTTTCCTGCTTAAAAGCAAAGACAAAGGCAGGAAACAGAAGGACTATCTCGATCTTTACTGGGAACTGCTCCTTCAAGCCTTAGAAAGTCTTACGTAGGAATGGATAAACTGTTCCCAGCAAACAAGTTAGTCAATCCTTTGTTCTGCTCATGAGTTTGAGGTCAGATTAGATTTCATAATGGTCGCCTTTGGCCTTAAAATCTTTGGGCTATTCATAAACAGGCCTTTTCCCGAGCATACCGTTCTGCAAAATTCTTCACTGAACAGTTAACACAGCATATTGCAACTCTTAATTGTTTACTGTTTACCGTGGATATTGTTTTGGATACCTACAGTTTTCTTTCCAGTTGGTGATCTGAGTTTCGTAAAATTATTTCTTCCCAGACTAGATGACTCCTACTTACAAGCATTCAATGTATACAAGTTTGTTCAGCTCAAGGAAGATTTACTCCAGGTCTTATTCCCCAAAGTCGGGGGCTGTTTTCTGCAGATGACCCACCCGGGACAGTTACTAAGCTGTGACTTTTGGAGATGTTTTGTGCCTTCCAGTCAGCTAATCCATCGCAGACAGAGGAAAAGCAACCTGTGCTGCAAATCTAAGAGAGCAGCATTGAAGTCCCCTATAAAGCTCTTCTTAGGGAATGCTGGTTTGGGGGAAGAACATTCAGGACGGTGATTTTGTCCTGACAAAGATGATGTTGCACCACTTTCCTCATTTTTCTGGAAGGAAAGCACTTGTGGGAGCACAGCTGCTAAGGTGTCTCACAGCCTGTCCCTGCGTTAGAGGACAAACCTACTCATCCCGTACGGACCAGAGCAGCAGATCAGAAGGAAAGTGAATGCACTTGATAACAGTGGGCTGAAATTTGAAGATGAACTCACCTGGATTGGCAAGACGGCTACTAGTGGGCCCCAGGATTTGATAGGGATCTAAAAAAAAACCACCAACAAAGGCTATTTTAAAAAAATGCTTCATCAAAAAGAAACAACAGGTAGTTGGTTTTTATTCTGGAAACCAGTTCAAATTTTCACTTTCTTTCTTTACTCATACTGACTCTTCTCTTAGTGCCTGGAACAGACTTGGTGTGTTCCTTCTTTCTTTTTTAGCAAACAGCCACCAGTTATTTATGGAATCCGAAATGGCACGGTGATTCTGGCACTGGTTTCAGACTTGTGGGCTTTCAAAGATTGTAATCTCTTTGGACATACCATGCACTTATGTGTCAACGAGAAAACATGAAATGGGAAAAAAGAAGTGTGGGATAGTAGAGCAGCAACAAATCAGGAACATTTCTATTTCTCCTAATAAAAGGAGTGGGACAGCAGATGAGATTTTCAAATTCACTTGCCCAGCCCATTCCCTCTGCGGTCAATGAAACGTTCACCCAGCTCTTCCTTCCTGAAACAAGCAGTGCCTCAGACAAACAGGAGTAACAGGGGGTTTGTCACTGGCTCCAATGAGGCTGAGTGTTTCTTGAAAACCCCACAGAGCATTTATTAGGAATGAATTCCTTCCCTTTTTGTGGGGCCTCCTCAGCCCTAATCTCTACACTTCTCCTTTGCTTCTCTCTGGTTTTGGTGATTTGGATCTATAGCATTTGCTCGTGGATTGAACCAGTGCCAAAAGAACCAACCCCCTGAAGAAAAAAAAAGAAAGGGATAGAAAGCAGCTGTGCAAAGTGGCCAAGGTGGGATTTAGCTTTTCAAAGGCCCTTGGGGAAAGCAGCAGGAAACACTACTGCTCCCTGCTCGGCAGGGTTTGCTTTTCTTATTTGGTTTTCTTTGAGGCTGGGGAAGCCTCCTTGGTTCTGTTTGGAGACGCTGCAGCCGAGGGGAAGGGGTAAGGCAGACACTGCATCGCTGCAGCACCAACAGCCCCGTGCCCCTCGCTGCCATAGGTGACCTGGGACACAGCACAGCACGATGCCTCAAAGGAGGTGCGGGCGATGCTCGGGCGCTGCACATGACTCAGTGAAACAGGGATGTTTCTTTCAAATGGGGAAGGACACGGCAGTAAAATAGAAATGGTTTGGAACAATCGCTGTCACCGCTCGGTCAGAGTTGACTCATTATTCCGAGACTTCCCTGTAAGGCTCTGCCTGTTTGTCCTGTGCCTGCGGTTGGTGCTGCTCAACATGTTTATTCACCCAATCTAGTACAACTCTAATTAATTAACAAAAGCTGGGGGACAAAATCACCCTTACCTGGCTGGGGCCGTTGCTGTTCTGTTGTCTTGTTCACATTTTGCGTCCCTGCAACAGGAGGGCCTGTAACAACAGAAAAAGATGTGATATGTACTAGAAGAGAAGAGGAGGAATGAGCAGAGAACAAGACAAGTACAAGATACATTGAACAGGAATAACAGCCACCAGGATGGGAAAAGATTTTTGATCCTAAGAGCTGATAGTTTTGAAACGTCACTATAAAATTACGAGATTTCACTAGAAATCAAAAGTTTCACTGTGAAATGAAAGCATGCAGATGAGGGAAGAAAAATATTATGCAGGTACTTTATTAATTTTCTGACTTTCATTATAACATGACTTCCATTCTAGTTTACATCCCTGTTTTGAACAAAATTGGGATTTTTTAGAAGGTATAAATTCTGAGCTTCTTTCATGTTAGAACTTTTTTCAATATTTTTTGGAAATGGGACTTCTTTTTTTAAACCAACCTTTTTATTCCAAAAAAGTTTTGGTTTGATCGAATCAAACATTTTGTTGAAAATATCATGGCTATTTCCATAAATCACTTCAATATTAACATCTGATCCTCCTCTTCGTATCATTTCTCCTAAGAGAAAACTCTAACTTGGAGAACATTCAGGGCGCGTGTAGCTCAGAAAGCAGCAAAGCCAAGGAAGTACAAGCCAAGATGCAGGTTCTGCCACATCTTTTTGCACCCAGTAGTGTCTTGTTGAGAATAAAACGTGCTCATCTTTGCACTGCTGCACAGAAACGTGCCCCCACGGTGGAAGCAGGGGGGAGTGTGGCTGGGAATCAGCTGGTTGTTGGCCAGGATACAGTCTTTAGGGACAGGGAACCGGTATTTCTAAGGTGATGACACCCAGAGCGTGCTGTGAATTCAGAGACACTGTAAAACCAGCAAGAAAGAAGAAGAGTTGGTTGAGCAAGGCTCATGCCGTAGGGGCCCCAGCTGCCTGCTGGACTCTGTGTAGAATCTCACTTCCTGAAAAGTTGTAAGAAAGTCTCAGAATCTGCCCAAACTCTCTATATATGTCCCTAAAAAAAATTACGTTTGGGCTACAGGCAGGTGGTTGACAGGGAGTCTATGTTTGTGCAGAGGATCTGCTCCTGGTCCCTAAATCAAATCCTGGAAGTATTAGAGGTTCATGCTGTCGTCTTCAATACACGATTCAACAATAAAAATATTGGTGTCAGTTTCTATTTCTTGTAATACCATAATTCTAGCTCTTGTCTTACTGACTATCCCCAAATCTTCTGCCGTTCTGATGCTCCTAACATGAGCCAGCCATGCCTGTCTCCTCCCACAGTCTCATTGTGATCTTCCATTGCAGAATTTGTGATTCCCGTTGGGACAACTTACTTCTGGTGAGGCCAGAATTCCCATTACTGCCCCATCCCGCTCTCCTGACTGCCTCATGGGAGGGATCTAATGCCAAAAGGCAACAGGCACAGAGGGGTTGAAATCAACTCCTCCCACAAAAAACTTGCAAGAATCTCACTTCATATCTTGGTCCCAACAGCTTGGTATTACACAGCTCTATTATTTTTCCTTTCCCGTGTCCCCTGTGCTCCCCGGACCCTCTCACAAAGGCAGCAGGGGGTAAATACAGAGGTTGGGATTCAATTTTTGGGCAATACTCGAGCCTGGCACCTTCTGATCATCAAGTTGATAGTGCAACTCATCCCATCCAAAAGGAGACCCACTTTCCCTCATCCCAAGACGACCGAAGGCCACAGGCAGAAAAGGAGGATGAGACGGACCCTTTTATGATTTCACAGAAAATAAAGGGCAACTTTAAAACCCAGGGAGAGCAAGGACTTGACAGGCCCAGTAAGGAAGTTATTTTAAGGAGGGGGAAAGGGGGAAAAAGCACCCTCTCCGGCACAATTCAAAACGCAGCCCTGGCCTTGCCATTGGGAAGGAGTGAGGACTGCCTCGTGCCCCGTTGGGCTGCAGCTCCCTGCGGAAACATCCCAGGCACTCACACATTCCTCCCGGAGCTGGGAAAGCCGCTGCAGCTTTGAAATTACAGCCTTCTAGTTATTGGCATGAAAAGGAAAACAGAGAAGGGATGGGAGGGGAAGAGAGGGAGAGAGAGAGAGAGGAGGAGGGAAGAGAGGGGAAGGGGAGAAAACAGAGCTCATGTAATCTGCCTGTTTTTATTTTTATTTTAATTATTTGTTTTTTTCCCTTTTTACTAGAAACCGCAAACCCCACTGCAAATAGATCAGGCTGAAAAACAAACCGCTACGGTTTCAGCCTGGTACAAAGCGTGCGACGGGACATCTCTGGGAGAGGGAGGTGGCAGCCCCAGCCATGCTGTCCCCAAAAAAGAGCCCTGTCCCCGCTCCGGAGAGTTTGATCCCCAAGCTCGGTTCCCAGCGGCTGTCTTTGTTTTAAATAATCTGCTTTTTGCACGGGTGGCATTTCCCTCGTTGGAAACCCGTCGTGCAGATCCTAACGTCATCCTAGGGCTGATGCACTATCAGGGAGTGAAATCAGGAGAGCAGAGACGGGCTCTGAAGGAACCACTGGCTTTTCCCATGTCCTCTTTGCAGCCAGTCTCTGACTTTCATTTCTCCCCTGGGATATTCTTCAGAAGTATCGCAACTAGAGTTATTAGAGCAGTGTTTTGGGAAATATTTTGAAATAAGCATGAGTTCTCTATCGAGGGAGAGAAAGGAAAAACCTCAGAAATTTCCACCGATTGAGACGCTAACAAACATTTCGATTAGCTCCATCAGAAACAGTTTCACCATTGTGTAATTTTAATGGAAATGCTACCAACAGGGAGATCCTGTTAAAAAGGAAGGTAGCAATTCGTTCTCCAACAGAAGAATTCTTTTCAAATTGGGGAAAAAATTCCTTTCTAAAATGTAGCAGAGCTCATTGTAAATTTTCAATTTTCTCTGATTCTTTTTGGATCAGAAAATTGACTGAAGTGAATGAACTGCTGCGAATGGGTCGTTTGATTCAGAGGCATCAGCACGTTTTGAGTAAACAAACAGGCCTTCATCTGGAGAGATGATCCTCCTCCTTCTCCTCCTCCTCCTTCTCTTCCTCTTTCTCCTTCTCCTCCGGATGGAGAAACTCTATCACAGAGGAGGACCCTGCTTTGCTCAAGGTGTCACAGAAAGGGTGTAAAATGCATCTCCTGAGGGTTTTTCAACCAGTAAGTGACACTATTACCACCAGATGTGCTGACCAAGCGTGTCTTGCTGTGGCTTCTTGGGCTTTACAGGATCAAGGCTTGGTTCTCCAAACAATTTTGGCTAAGCGTGGTCAAAATTATCATTCAAAACCTCTCTGGGTTTCCTTGTAGTGTACATTTTAGGTTGTAAGATGCCAGCTTGGAAGGATGGTGTGCAGGTGCCACAGCCCAGGTTTAATCCAGGTCTGGGCTACCTCAGATGAGTCCCTTTGCCTCGGTTTTCCCTATGGATTAAGGAGTAAACTGTGGGCATATACAGGGGGGATGAGACTTATCCCTGAGTGTGATTTTCCAGTGGTAAAAGGGTTAAATGCAAGTTCGCCATGAAGGCCTTGCTGCTGAAATGTCTTCTCAGTTCCTGCAAGTTTCCAACTCTTTCTCTCCCTACCAAAAAAAAAATAAAAAAATATCCACTAAGCTATTTTTGTTTTGTTTTCACAAAAAATCCGTGCAACGTGAAAGAACCACACCAGCCCTCCCGGCTTCCAGGCCCAGACTCTAAAGCTGAACGTGTTTAAAACAAAATGGAAAAGGCAGAGCCAGGGAACCCATCCAGAGACTCGAGTTTCTGCAAAAACAATACCGTTCCCAGGACCTGACGCCCAGTGGCTCAGAGAGATCCTACAGAACTCCCGCCAGACGGTTAGTTACAGGGAGAGTCTTATCTGTCATTAAACCCACTAGGATTTTATACCAAAACTTGCCAGTCTGTGGAAATTCAATTAAAAGACTTGGACTGAGGTCTTCTTCTGGTGTAAATCAGCAAATGGCTACAGTGAAGTCATGGGCAAATTTATACCAGCTTGGGATCAGGTCCCCGAATCTGTTTTAGACTTAAAAGGCCCAGTGGAACAACAGCCCTATGACAAATGTGTGTTCAATACAAAATGGAATTAAAGAGCAGAAAATAAATCATAGATGCTTTCAAGAAATGTCATTCTGCAGCTGTCTGGTTTATGTCCAGAAATTCCCCAGAATGAATGCGTACTCTATTATGAGTAAGGTAAAGGATATTAATAATGCTTTGCACTTTCACAGCACCTTTCAACTAAGGATCTCACAGCTTTGCAAACATTCACACTCACAGCGCGCCTGGGAAGAAGGTTAAATATAATTTTATTTATTTACATGCATAAATGCACTTTCCTCAGGCTTTAGCTGCCTTTTCCAGATGAAGTGGCTTTCCCAGAAATCAAGCTGTGGGGAGCAGACTGCGTAGCATTGGTCTCTGGACACTTTCTAACCTTAGTCTATACTTTCTCACCCCAAATCTCCCTCGGCTCCTACCTCGCCACCCTCTGTGCCATTTGGAAGTTCTCATTCTCTGCTGTGCAACTGTCGTTTCAAAGTCTACTGATTCCTAAGGAATTAGATGTAAATCAGAAATAACGCGGCAGCAAAACAGCCTGTGAGGCTATGCAGAGGGCTGAGAAAAGGCTCAGAAGATGGCAAAATTAGCAAGATCAAGACTGAGCATTAGGGAGGCCGAACTGTAAAGTTCAAAAGATGAGCTAAATTCATGCAATCACAGAATGGTCTGGGTTGGAAGGGACCTTAAAGATCATCTCATTCCATGCCCCTGGGCAGGGACACCTCCCACCACACCAGGTTGCTCCAAGCCCCCTCCAACCATCCCCTCCAGGGATGGGGCAGCCACAGCTTCTCGGGGCAACCTGGGCCAGGCTCTCACCACCCTCACACCAAACAAGTTCTTCCCCACATCTCATCTCAATCTCTCCTCTTTCAGTTTAAAATCCTTCCCCCTCATCCTATTATCCAAACCTCTGCAGTTTCTTCTTGTCAGACTGTCTGATGCAACAAAGGAAGGACTTGATGTGGGGAAGGAACTGAGGAGAGTGTCCCAAGGATGCCCTGGTGGAGACTGTGGGCCATGGAGGAGGAGAGCGGTGTAGGCTGTGCTGTGTAGGTGTAGGAGGGTTGCCATCCCAGCTGGGAGGCTCCACTGAACCTCCAGCCTCCCTTTACAGACAGAACCCCTCCGTCTCACAGCTTGAGTGCTCCTTTGCTCCTCTTCCCCATACCTCTGGATCGTATTTAGTCTAAACAGACTGACAGACTCAAATATTCCTTGGGGCAGATGGACAGACACGCACAGACTCAATTTCCCTCAGAAACTGGGCTGTAATTCCCCAAGCAGATTCTCACATCCCAGCGAAGACCACCCCTAGCAGTCCCTTCAGCTTGAATGCAGGCCAGTGAACAAGCCATTAGGGAGGGAATCTGTGTTTAAGATATGATGTATTAGAGAGCAAACCCTCTCTGATAAGCTTTAAAAAGTTCTTAAAAATTAAAAAAAAATATATCTGAGAGTTTGGGATGGAGGGGAGAAGGAAAAGGGGGGGGGATTTCAACTAACAATAGGCTCACAGTCCCTGAGCTTCCTGAGCTGCTGGGTGAGTGCTGACAGCCCCTTCATCCCCCTCGCTCCGGAGTTTTTCCAGCCAAACCAGACTCAGGCACTAATTTTGTGTTACCAGCCTTGATAAGGCTTTCCAGGAGAATAATGGGCACTGGGCTGCTAATATCCTCATTTTTCAGGCCTTTTGGATACAGTGGGGCTGGGTCATTTATGGATATAATGCTTTATAGGCGCTATATGGGGATCTTATTTGAAATGTTGTCTGTGCTGGCACGACGCCCTTAATTACCAGCATGGCTGGGATGTATTTATTGTGTATTTATCGTATTCATGGCATCACTGGCAGCAGCAGCAGCCCCTTCCCAGCCAGGCACTGCCTGGGGGTCACCATCAAGGAGCAGAGTGACTGCTCTGGACGTTGGCTCCCTCTGTCAGACCCCTGGGCAGTGTCACGCCTGGGTTAATGCTTGTAAAAAGTGTCTGGGGAAACACACGTGTGGCAAACTCCTGGGGACATCCAGATCTCCCAGCATGGTAGGTGCTAAGCAATGCAAAGAGCCCACGGGTCTCAGCCTAATGAAGTTGATGCCTCCAAGGACATTAGGCAGCCAAAGGATGGAAAGTGGCTTGTCCTAAGTCATGGGGACAAAGCCAGGAAGGAAATAAAGGTAAGTTTCCCAAGTTTCAGTGAATTGTCTGCCTCCATTTCCCTCTAAAATGCACCAGCAGCCTCTGACCAAGTCTGCCTCGCTGACTCAGGTGAATAATAACCACAGTAACGACTGCAGTCATTTACCAACTTCCGTTGGATTCCTTACCACGGCATCTCGGGGCGCTTTACAAGGAAAAATTGAATGACCTCAGTTCACATGACAGAAAACCCCTCAAACCTGAAACAGAGAAGGAACTGCTCCTGAACACCCTGTCGTACTTGGTTAGGGAACACAAGCACTATATTTCCAGAAAGGACTTGACCTTACAGACTTCAGTGAAGCAAATCAGGGGAGGGAGAAGGCTGCAAATTCAAAGCAGACTATGGGATCCATGGACTTCTCCAGGCAGAACACAGTCTGGGTTTTTCAGCGAGTCCTTCTGCTTCGGTAGGATCCTGGCTTGGTGGCTGGAATTTAAATTAGCTTCTCTAAATGGGAAAAGCAGAACCAGGTGTCCTGGGGGATCCAGACTTGTGATTAATCTTAGTGGTCATTTGGGGTCTATTTTGCGGCAACTACTTTACAGGGAGAGAGAGAAAGGAGGGCATAGGACCTCACTGCTTTTCCTCCCGGAGTGAGGTTGTGTGTGGTGGCACTATTCTGGTATCTTGGAAAAGTCCCAGCGTAGGCGCACAGGAACAAAAACCACCACTGCTGCAAAGCAAACATGTAAGCAAGGTCTGCCAAGCTGCTGAGCGTCCAGCCCTCACACTCCAGCCATCTCACCTCCTGGAGATCACATTGAAGAGGTGGGGTTGTGTTTAAAGCCAGTTGGAGAGAAGAAACTGAGACTGTGGGTTTCTGGAGGGGCAAGGAAGCCAAAACCACCTCCAACTCCTCCCCGAAACATTAGATGCATTGTTTTAAGTGATGGCAGCAAACATATAGGTTGTAGAGTCTGTAAGGTTCTTCCCGGGCCCACTCTGGCTCCAAATATAAGTACTAAATGCTCAACATATAAGGCGAAAAACCTTACAATGGCAGCTGTGAGAGACTTGCCTAGATGCAGTTTTTCTTAGCCCAAAGCTGTGAAGGCTCTGGACGCTGTCGTTGGTCTGTAGGAGGTGTGACAGCGTGCGACAGAGCTGGTGGAACAGGACTAGAAAGCAGAACAGAGAATGAGGAGTGCCCTGGCCTTTTCAGATGGCTACAAGAGGTGACTCATGCAAGTCAGCAATTATCTTCTCGAGGCATTGGGCCCTGTGGCACACACCCAGGGCGAGTTACACGTGCGTCGTGTGTAACTGTCTGCACTGAGACCGCGAAATCTCACCCACAGTATCATTTGCTTTGCAATGAATTACTTTTCATTTTACTATTCCTGCTAATTAAAACAATTACTTAGCACGTATGCCATCTGTTGTGCTGTATGTCATTCACAGCCAGTGTTACTATCACTGTTCTCAGGATAACATAGGACTTTCCAGTGCCTTCAAGCACCAAACGCATTGGTTTCCGCTTCAAGACCACAATGTCCTGCTCCCAGTGCTACAGAGTCACCAGTACAGGGATCACATGTGGAATTAAGTAATTCTATGTCTCTCCACTAAGAGGAAGCAATTAGCTGAGTACAGGACAATTTCTAAGTAATTTCTATTCTACGTTACCAGACAATTTGATTATTTCAGAATTAAAAAAAAAACCCAAATCATCTCAACATTGCTATTAACCTGTTTTATAGATAAGATACAGACACAGAGACCAAAGTCCAGATTTGGAACAACATTGGGTTTTGACCCTAAGTCAACTCAAACCAAGGGAGAAGGGACTGATGGCTGGATTTACACAGGAATTCTGTTGCAGAACACAGACATGAAGAATGGATTTAACCTGGGGACTCTCTGAAAGTAGCTGAGAGCCCGGTCTGCATTGCTGTCCTTCTGGAGATACAGACCAGAGCGATCAAACCTTTCCAATTCAACTCCTATTCTAGATCCAGCGTTGGATTAAAGTGCTGTGGCTGAGGCCCACTATTTCCACTATCAACCAGGACCTGGAGCTTCACCTAGTGCACACCCAGAACTGGGATTCAGGCTTTCCAAAGGGACTCATTCAGCTTGCACAGACAGGGACAAGGACCTTCTGAGGCAGCTCATTCTGGCTTGAGCTCTATGATCTCTCTCCCATTTGGCCTGGCAGGGTGACATGAGGGAGCCCCCACACACCGCGGCTCTAGAGCCTGGAGCTCTGGTCCCCCCAAAGAGTGGGGGCCACCCCAGAGGGTGGCTCTGGCCTCCAAAATTTGGAGTCATTCCCTGTTTGCTTTAAGCCATAGGCGACAGCCCCCAGTTGTGCGAGCGTGGCTAGAAAAACATCCCAGCGCCGTGCAGCGCTGGAACTTCCTGATTCACATCTGAGTTACCCTGTGCAACGCTTACAAAGACACATTATGAAGAAAAGGAGGAAGCAATGAGAATTTTTTTTTGTTGTTGTTGTTGTTGCTTTTTTAAATATCAGCAGCAGAGGTCCCAATGCACAGCGCGTGAAGACTGAAGTGCGTGTCCTAAGAATCCCTCCCAGGGCCAGCTTTGAAAAGCAGAGGTTTCCAGTCAAGCTAGAGGGGCTGCAGACACGGGCACCGTACCGAGCAAAACCACACAATGGCATATCCCAAAAGGCGCCTTTCTGAGCACCCTCTGCACACGTACACGCTCATTCATCCAAAACACACACACACACACACTCACACGAGCGTGCACAAACACGCAAAAAGCACCGCGCGCCGTTTAACCCCCCAGCACACGGTGGGGGGGGTGTAAAACTAAACTGTTAACGTGCTCGGAGCTTATTGAAAAATGCAGAAGTAAAGAAAAAGAAACGCATATTCCTGGAGAAAAAAAAGCCAGACGCAGCAATACGCACAGAAGAGAAAAGGGAAGAGCCACATGCACAGACATTGCAGCCAGCATTTTTACAGCATTTGCCCATTTAACTCATTATCAGGAAACAAATTTACTCTTGTCTTAGGAAACAGCCAAAACTCTTCCAAGAGCTTTTCGCGGGAGGGACTGCACCCCAGCAAACGTGTAACCCCCCCCCACATGTGCAATAACATTGCTTGCAGTGCACCCTAGGCAAAAAAATAATAGCTCTTTTGCTGGGAGAAAAGGAAGGATAATGGTTACTTAGAAAGTGCTCCAGACAAGCTGTCAGGTTGAATTCAGAGAACTGGAGTCTGCTCTGGGACAGCGCTGGCTCGGGGTGATCCCTTGTGAGTTGGGTTTCCTGCCTGCTACAGCTTAAAGACAACGATTCTTTGTTTCCAGTTTTTCTGGTGAAAAAACACACGCCTGCCTCTGAAGAGGGTCAGGGAGAAAGCAGACAAAACACTAACTCTGGAATTTCAAAGGAAAACAATTAAAAAAAAAAAGAAAGAAAAAAGAAAAATCCAAGAGCGCTTGCTACTGTCTCCCCTGAAATCATAAATCCCTGGTTTGGCCACACAGTCGCAGTAAGAGAAGCAGCAAAAAAGCCTCCCCTTTTTCTGCTACGGAGCTAAAAATGGGATATTTCATCACCCGGCACACAAATATCACCGACAAACGTTTTTGCATGTACAGACAATTTAGAGGGCATAAAGCTGCAACTGCTTTTTCTCTGACATGACTAAGACCGGAGGGTTTCTAACCTTTGCTGTGAACAAGGGGCCTTACTGACACACTCAAAAGTAGAGTTTACTGAAACCAGTCGATATTTTTCGACATGACAACCTTTTAGACCTGAAAAATGGCCTTTTCAAGAGAAGATTTTTATGCAGGAATTTGAGAACTATTTTCCTGTGGGAACTGTGTTTATGCGGTCATGCTGCCTGTGCTCTCTTTGCCCCTCTCTCTCTCCAGTCCCCAAAACCTTTTGAACCTGCCACCCAAAATTGTCACCGAATTTGACAAGTGGGAGAGATGAGTTTTAAAGAGTTCCTACCAATCCAAAGGAAACTGCTGGGGAAGGAGGAGAGAGATTGGGGGCCCAAAGGCAAGAAAAGCAGCTGCACGGACTCATTATTTTCTTAGGTACCAGGGAATCTGCGTGAGAGAGATCTAATTGCTGCTCCAACATCAGGATGCTCTTCCTTCAAGGCTCACAAGGAACACGGGTACAAACTCAGGGGAAATCCTGCTGTGCGAGTTTCAGAGCTCACAGATGTGTTTATCTTCTTAAATTTGCCAACAACCGAACAAAACATACAAGTAAACAGACCTTATACCCAAACATCCTTATTGTTCACACAAACACTTTTACAATGCAAACATAAACATATAATAGCCACAGACTAAATCACTAAAATTAGCCTCCTACAGCCATATTCATGTATTTACATACAAAATTCTTCCCCCTTGGAAAATGCAGGTAGCACATCAGTTTTTCCTGTGTTCTGCTTGAATTTAGATGGATTTATGAGACTTAGGGCTAGTGCTGGTTTTACCACTATTCTGAGCTCCCTACATTGCCTAAGGCTGAGCCTGACGTATGCAGAGGATAAAAACTCAGGCTAAATCCAGCCTTTTAATCAAGATCATACATAACCTGTAATCCGGAGGTGAAGAGCCACGTCAAATTAACTCCACGGAATTCTCACATGTGATGAGAGATGATTCTATGATTCCATGAGTCGGCGCAGCCCTTATCAGCCAAACCTTCCTTCATCCCACCCTGGCCCTTCACTGCACGAACACCCACCTCTCTGTGTCCCAGCACATTCTACAGAGCACCACGTACCCACCACCACGTGCCTGTTCAGACATGTGTAATTTTACACGTCAACACATCACGATTCTGCCTTTTTGGAAAGTGCCAGCACTATCCTGCAAAGAGATCAGCAGCGGGGTTCAAATCCCACACAGCATTTAGGCTTTTACATTAATCACGTGAGTTATGCAGACTCCAACACACTTTAGAGTAAGCACGGACTCTAAAATGTGTTGGATTGAGGCCAGAACTCTCACAACCACACGGGACACAGCCCTTTGGCCTCCTAAATGTTGTTGTATGTGAACATACTTTCCCTTTCCCTATGGAAACCTACTTAAATGACACCATTCTGATGGAGAGCAATTTAAAATCTCCGCAGACTTGGCAGATAACGTGGTTTCAGATTTTCCTCCCGTGTCTCCGGTACCTGCAGTAGGTCAGTCACGGCTCCAAACAGCCACGGGAAACGAAGAGCCTGTTGCTCCAGTGGAGCACTGGGAGTGGGGCACAGATCCTTCCATTCAGCAACGAGAGCAACCTCGTTTCATTTTCAGAAAACTGTTCTCTAGCCAAAAAATACTGGTGATTTTCATTAGAGCAATTTCTTTCCCAAAGGCAGCTGAAGACAATTTGTACCAATGACGCTAAATACCATACTTTTGAGTGTTTATGAGGCTGAGAAGCAAAGAAGCTCAGGCAACGAGAGCCCTTTGAACACAACAAGGTTTCTACCTGTCTGATCCAACAACAAAATGCATGTGCTTGGAGCACCAGCTGGATGAGTTTATGGTTCTGCTGTAAAAGCAGTTTAACTCTCCTAAAGCAGGGCTGCGGGTTCTCCTGCGCGCGGAGCTGGCACTGCAGAGAGAAGTGAGAGGGCAGGAAATAAAAAAGAAAAAGGGAGTAGAGCTGCAGCTGCAACCAGCCAAGGCAGCTCTGTCCCCGGAGCCAGGGCATGGAATCCAGTCCCGTGACAGCAGCGCTGCCCTTTGCCAGCCGGGGCCACGGGTCAGCGGTGCCCAGGGCTCCCAGGTGACACCGAGCATCCCTGCCCTGTCCCCAACAAAGCTGGGAGGGAGCAGAGCTGCATCTGAAACACCTGCATCTGCCTGTGTTGCAACTGCACCTTTTATTGCCATGTAGGTTCTTCCTTACAGTATGCGGACGGAATATGCTGTATAAAACACCGTTTAAGTGTATGCAAACCTCGTGCATTTCCCTCTGGAATCTGCACAAGCAGATTATTTGCATCAGCTCTGTGATTTTAGAGAATGCGTAAGAAAAATTACCAGGGGTGGGAAGAAAATAGTATTTTTTCCTGTCTCTGACATGTATTGCACTATTTCATCACCTCCTCCTGCTTTCAAATCCTCAGGGGAAGGGGCTTTGAAAAATTTGTTTGTTTGCTTTTATTCACAGGCACAGAGAGAAGAAATATTTAGAGGATTAGCAGAATCAAGATGCATTAGCACAAAGAAAAATGTCTCATCTTTTGAGAAGTTAAGGAGACAAGAAAGCACTTATTTAAAAATCATTACTTTTAACCTGAAATACCTTTTTCCAAAAGAAAATCATCATCCTGAAGCGAGCTCATTAACAAGCCTTAAAAGGAAGCAAGGGAAATCCTTTTCCTGACAGACGAGAGACCGAGGCTGAGGAATTCCAAGCCCAGTTTTATGTCCATATGAGTTTCCTCTGTGATATTGGACAAGACACTTCACTCTGCTCCCCCAGTTCCTGTCATGTTCAGGTGTCTCTTCTCCTGTCTCCTTATCTCACAAACAGTAGTCAGAGCATCAATCAGTTACTGTGGGTTGAAGTCGTTTCTCCTAGAACATTACTCAGACATCAAATGGATGCGGGGGAAATTTATGCATTGTAGGAAGAAATGGAAGAGGAATAGATGGGATTTCAGCATTTCTGGGCTGGTTCTTAATTTTTATTTGACTATCCCATGGGTGTTTTTAGTCCTTTATTGACACATGATGAAAGTACCATGTAAAGTTAAAAACGCCTGGCTGACAGAAATCAAATGCAAACTTCTGTCAGCTGCACTAAAGAAACACACTTGAGGGCAGTAAAGACGGAGGGGGAGGAACACATTTTTCTCTCAAATTTCTTTCTGCTTGAGTGACTCTAGGCCCAACTTGCAAAGATAAAGGGTCTGAAAAATTCAGAGGAGCTCAGTTTTACACAGAGCATTTCTCCTTAATAAAAAAATCGCAGCATTCTTCCCTTTATTTTTAGCAACCACCTGGCCTGAGACAGAAAAAGCACAGGCTTGGATGTGTGTGTGTGTTTATGGGGGAAATTGTGAAGGAACACGTGCATGTGTGGCTGCTTTATTCAAATAGGAGCGAGCCTAGCTTTTATTCATTTTACATAGATGACTGTTAGCACCAAAGTAGTGAGTCACAGAAAAGCCTGAATGGCTTTTGTCTCTGAAATGGACCATGTTTTGTCAACTAATGCCAGGGAACGGACAGCTTGAGTGGATGCTGGAGAAAAGAAGCTGCTGTAAAAACCAGTGCTGATGTGTCCAGGCTCCAAGACAGATGTTGGAGCTGAAATGCAGTGTGGTGCCAGGAGAAAGGAGTGCTGGCTTGAAGGGCAGCACTGATCAGTGAGGCATCCGGACACGCCGTGCAGAACCGTGTTAAACGGGTGATCTCAGTATGCTGGAGCCTTGAATGAAATGGGGGAGGTGGGGGGGGTTCTCTCTATCTCTCTCTCCAGCTGCTTAAATAAAAGACATTCTGCCTTTCCTCACTATTCTTTGAAATGCAAACCTGAAGCCATGTTCTGCTGAAAAGCACCAAAATGTTTGTATGTGAGGTGAGGATAGCGTCCCAGCCCAAGTGCAGGCTGCTCCTGGTGGGTTATCTTGTACAGCAGAAGTAAGATTTCACACTCTTCCCAGAAGCTTTTCCAATGGAGGAGCTGAACACAGTTCCCTGAACGAATCTGATGTTCCTGCAGCTACACCAAGGGAAAGGAAGACCTAACTCAAGTCTCCTGTAGAGACTTGAGGCTCTAAATTATAGAGCACAGGACCAGGGTTTTGATCTTCAACACCCTGTTTGGAATTTAGCAATTTAAATGTCCAACTGTGGTTTACTGTCATATGTAGGTAGGCGATGTGCATCAGACCCATGCACCAACTCTCATAGTTTTATCATGACTGAGAATCCATTTTTTCATTAAAAATTAGAAAAAGGACTAGGACTGTAGCTGCAGAAGAAAATCTGAAAAACCTGACTGAAGGATATGCAAACAACTCGACATTCTTGAGGAGCTCCGAGTGTGGTATTAACTTTTAAACTTCAAGGTGTCTAAACTCGATCTACATGATCCAGATTTCTAATAGATTAAAAATGTGGGGTTATTTGAAAAAGAAAATCAAAATGTTCCAAAATAAAAGTGTCAAAAATATCCACTTGGTCTTCCTTACTGGTTGAAACTGGGTGACAGGTTCATGAATGGGTTTGGAAGACCTGAGTGGCCTTTATTCAGTAATGCAATTTATTGTGAGAAAATGTTATCCTTTCAACCATGAACTCACTTAGAGAGAAACAGTGTCTCAGTCCCTGCTGTATATCTGAGATGTCAAACTATTTCCCATAAAGAGCAGAAAATATCCCCTCAGTTCATCAGCTCAGTAATACACAAGTGTGAAAATGACAGATAGACAGTTTATGCCACGATGTTGGCTGGACAAGCAGAGATACCAATTGTGAATTATTCTATTTTAACCATGCTGTGTGTGCACAGCAGATCAGAACATTTTCATGCCAAGGATATTATATAAAGGGACTAGTTTTAACCCAATCAAAGACATTGTGAGAGCACAGGAAGCCAGGCCGTTTATATGCAAAAGACTGACCTTCTTTGGTGGCAAGCCGTGAGGAAGCTTCTGTGTGGGATGGAGTATTGTAGACCAGCAGTGAGCTGCCTGTAATGAAAAGAAAAGGAGTTATTGCAGTCTGAATGTGCTCTGCCAGTGGGGAACCATGCAGGCAGGTAGAAAATGCTATTGCTAGGATCTAAAGACCAAATTTTTCAGACAATTAAGCACATTTCCTATGATGGATGTGAAATCCTTTTAAAAGCGTGGTAGCTGTATGTCACACATGCTACTGTTTTACCATGTGTCACCAAAATACAGACATTTGCCTCCTTCACTGAGCACCTTGATGTCCTCCATTCAAAGCTGATGTAAAGGGATGAGATTGTACAGTACATTTACAGAGGTACAATATCTACCGCAGCAGAGCGTCCAGAAATTACTATAGCACAGATTGTATTACAGGGTAAGGAAGAAGCTTTCTCTCTCTAGCTGTGATGGAGAAATGTCCTGTTTGAGGAACATACAGTAGAAGGGACATGAATTGCACTGTCAGGATCTGAACGTTTTTAAAGTGTCACATGCTTGGTTTTGGGCTAACAGCTGCAAAAATCTCACTGATATTCCAGTATCTCCCATGCTTTGTGGAATTTGAAAGGAGCTTTCTGGGTTCAGGGTGGCCTTTCCATCCAACGCCACTTGAAACAAAACTATTCAAAAGCAGCACAAAAAAGAACCCATTGGAAGGGTCTCTGTTTTGCACAGTCTGTGGTGGAAATGTTCCTTTCTAAGCATTTTACTTTGGTTCTCCTGCAAACTCTTCTGGAAATGGAGGAAGAGGCCCTGTGAACTCTTGGAAGCCAGCATGTAATACACATTTCACGGTTGTCTAATTATATGTGTTTACCCTACATAATCATCTAGGCTCACCTTTCCTACAGCTCTTTGAAAAGCTTCTACTGCATCAGGCACCAGGCAGAGGCCCCTCCTGTGTGGGACTGATGCTGTGACCTGGAGCAGGGCTTGTAGTGGGTATGTATGTAGTGGGTATGGGTGAGAAGTACTTTTACAGACACTTTCTGCTATTCCTATCTATTCAGCCCTCTGTTCAGTGAGATTCTGTCCCATTTAAGGTACTTGGACCTAAGCAACACAGAGCAAACAGTATAGATTTCTGTATACACCTCCCCAGGCCCTTTGGCAGAGCTAAGAAGACCTCTTTTGCAGGTACTCTAACACTAACTGATTAGGATCTTGTGACTAAGCCCTGCAGTCTCCACATTCCTCTAATCCACATGATCCCAAATAACAGTGACCTCACTTGCCCCTCCGCAGTATTCACAGTGTGCCTCGCTTTCCTGCGGGAGCTGAGGATTCAGCAGTTCCCTGCCAGAAGTAACAGCCATCGCAGGTGCTGGATCTTATTATTATTCCTATGGATTTCTCTTCTTCCCCAAATGCAGACAAAGCCAAAGCCGTGCACGAGCCAGCATGTACAGAGAGGTGAAAGGTGTTGGAAAACAAAACCTGCTCATAGGGAGCGGAGGATGGATGGTACCAGATGCTGCAAGAAAGGGATTGTTCTAAAAGACCAGGATGGATAACACAGTGAACTCGGAGGTAAAGAGTTCAAAGGGATCCCACGGGTACCTTGAACTGTGAAAGCTGCACAGAGCCAAAGTGAGAGGCTTAAATATTTTGAGAGATTGGCTGGTCTTTTGCCGCTTCGGGAAGAATTGCAACAGCTTTGTCCACCTAACTCATGTTTTCACCAGATGGTTTCTGGCTTTGGCATTTCTGTCTTGAATATCTGTGGGGAAGCTCCTGTCCACCACCCTCTCCTTGTCAGGTTATTTGAAGAAGATGCTGAACGCGACGCCCAGCCTCGCTCGGCCCCGCCAGACAGGGAAGTGCTGGGGAATTCAGAAACACAATTTTCTATGACTAAATAGGCTGCAAATGCCCGGCTGCACTGACTGGGGGAGGAGGTGGGGGCGGGGTGATGAATAGCACCGAACAAGCCTGTATGATCGACCTATAGCTACTTTACACTAAAAAATGCAGTCCAAGCCACTGGAAAGGGGCGGCTCCTCCCCCGGTTTAATTGCTAAAAGTTCTCACCTTTGCCCGACAGTCTGAGGTTTCTGGTGGGAACACCACAGAAAAGGAAATGTGTTTCCTATTAAGGGTTTTCAATGAAGGAGGAAAAGGGAGAAAGCCAGAGACACAGATCAGGACAGAGAGAAGCAGGCAGACAGACAGAGGCGGGGCTGCTCCCTCCCTTACTCGTTCTTGGGCAAAACCTTGGCTGCGATGAATTTTCATTTTATTCTTAGTCCCCCTACCCCTCACTGGGTCAGTGACACCTTAGATTAAATCAGCTCTTTCTGAAAACACTGATATTATTAATACAGTGTAGAGCTATTCTCCTGTAATTACTGTTAAACATATTCTCTTATGGTTCCCTCCACCTTTTCCTTTCTTCTTTTATTGTCCGTGCATTAATTAAAGAGGAAGATGGACTGAAAAACAGAGCAGGAGAGTTTTTCCCCCATAAAGCCTTCCTTTTCACAAGGCAGCTCATCCCTCTGAGATGCAGGAACATCTTGGTTTCACAATCTTGAAGTCTATTTAACCTGAAAGTCATTTTTATCCTCACCTTCTGAAGGCCTTGTGGCCTTCCCTCCCCATCTCCTGGCAGAATCAGGGTTCTGCACTATAGTTTTGTTTGGCACCAATGTATGGCTCGAAACCACAAAGCAAGTTTTCTGCTTCTGCTTCTCACCACAGTCTCATTCTTTCCCCTTCAGGCTCTTCTCGTTTGTACACACCACACAGCACCGACCCCCCGTAACTAGAGAGGAAAAGGACGGGAGGTGACAGTTCAGGCTTCTTTTGATGTTCATCCCAAACCTAGCAGGAAAACATTCAAACCTCCCTTCCCACTGCCCACTGCCTGACGGGAGAAGATTCACCAGGCAGACTGCGACTAAAAAAAGACACCGACCCAGCAGTCAGTCAGTCTGGAGTCCCAAGGTGCAGGAGATGAACAAGAAGAAAAGGTCAAGGCAGGGCTTCACAACTTTGGAGGGGAAACTGGAAGTAACACTTAAAGAAAGATAATTGTTTTAAGTTCCCTGGAAAAACTACTGGAGGCTCCAAAAGACAGAGTGTGCAGCAGAATGGGGTTCTGAGAGTCTGAACTCTCCTAAAGACCAGAGACATCTGAATTCCTGACTGCTTCAGTACGTTATGGAAACAGCACACAACTGCCTGTTTCTGAGCTAGATCTTCATTTTGCCTGAAGACAAAAGGTGCTGTGATATGTGTTTGGTTCAGTCTCGACTATATTAAATAGCTCACACGAACCTTCTATCTCCAAAACTAAGATTGAGCTTTTGTTGAGGACTTGCAGATGCTACAGGTTTATTTTTTCAATCTGGACTCAGATGTCCCAATATAACGTACGTCACAGGCAGTTTTAAAGATGCTTTCACCCTGATCAGGAGCGTAAAATGTTGAAAACCTTTTGAGGAAGCTAATTTTCAGGGGCCCTCCTTGCCTCCCTAGCCAACAGGTTCAGAAAGTTCAGATCAGCTTTGTTTCTTGGAAAACAAACACCGAAGTTGAGGATTCACTAGCCATCACCTATCCAGCTCAACATCCTGAGAGGACAAACACCTTTCAGGAGTGAGACAGGGCAGATGTAATCGAGCCGATAGATCTGCAGTTCCCCAAAGTTCTCCTGTGTTTTGTTGCCATCACGTATTCTCCACCCTGAGCAGGAACAGAGCTGGATGTCTCTAAAACAAACAACCTTACAAAAGGGGAAAATTCATGAAAAAAAAAAAAAAAAAAAAGACCATCTCCCCATGGCACTGAGCTCAGAGGCTCGGCACTAAACATCCGCTGGAAATCAGTCTGGAAAAACAATAAGCTCCTTTCGAAGGCGTTACTCCGGGAGGGAGTTAACCCGCAATCCAGAAACCAGACTGTCATTAGGCAGCACTAGAGCAGCTGCACGGAAAGGAATGCTCTTCAGAGGCTGCCCGACCTCCTCTCAGACAGGAGCTTGCTTAAATAAGGACAGCACTCGCATGACGTCTTGCAACAGCCAAGGGGCTGAGAAGAGAGAAATCTATAATTATAAAAGCTGGGGACGGACCGGGATTAAATTCTCCTTTCGTATGCATCCATGTAAAATTGGAATAGCTAACTGGCCTGAATCCAGCAAAGCTGCTTGCGTTTTGCACCAGCTTAATAGCATAGAAATAATTGCAGGCTTTCCCCTGGCAGAACATTATATTTTTATGATTATAATTCAGCAGCACTGCAGCAGCACCTCAATGTTGCCACCGCGTTAGGTCTTGAGAGATGTGGGACAGAACCCCTGTTCCACAGATTTGCCACCCCACCAGACAAGCCCAACGGGACCGAGCAGGCGCTCCACCAAGCAGGCACTCCACATCACTCCGAATTACTAACTCCATTTTACAGAAAGTAAAACTGAAGCACGGAGGAACTGAGGCAAAGGTTTACCCCTCTTAATTTCAGGCATTTGAAGGCGATGTGTGAACTAGTGGCCTGCTATCCTGAATTTCAATGTGCCCTGTTGCTTCTTTTCTATAAAAGAGACCGGTGCGACCAGACTTCTAATGTAGGGGCTCCGGGTATCTAAGGGTAGGTAGGATCCATCAGGAATTTGCTCCTGAACACAAGGAGAGCAGCAAATGGTAAAGGTGGGAATTATGTCCAGGTCTATTCTCTGATACTCTCTTTGAATACCCCAAGTAATGGGACCCCTAACACTCAAGACTGTCCCCGAAGATGCTGCCTGGAGCTAAAGCAGCAGAAGAATTCAACTCTTCTGCCAACCTTTCCAAATCCAGCCTGATTCTTTGATTCAAAAAACATACAACTCCTTCTGTGTCTCTTTCTGTCAATTCTCAAGTCTTATCAAAGAGACAATTCAAAAATAAGTGTCTCACTTGAGTATTTATCTTGTGGGAATTTAAAAACATTTCCGGTTACAAAGCGTCTGATTTGCCCAGCCAAAGTCAGCAGGTTTGGCCAAAGCAACACTGGCTTCACAAAACTGCCTTACCATTTCCCGTAAAAGTATGTAATTCTGTATGCAAACCTTAGTTATACAGCTATTCTCTGGCTGCAATAATCTTGAAACGCTCTGTGAAACAGCAGCTCTTTGCTGATGAAACAGGATGAAATTTGCAAATGATTTTGGATGGGAAATTATTTTATTGTGAAGTCGCGAGGGACAAAAACTGCTCAAATCCAACAGTTTGGTTATTTGTTGTGAATCACTTCTTTGGCTCGACTTCTCAAACAAAATAAAGGTGGGGCTTACAGAGGCACCCATCTGTGATCTAACTCTTGTCCCACTGTAATCTGTGAAACTCCCACTGATTTTAGCAGAGTCAGGGAGGGACCAGCACTCAACAGCTTTGAAGAAACACCCTAAATAAATGCGGTCTCGCTGCTTTATTGCAATGGCCAGATGGAGACATCTTCAGCTGCCTTTACATCACAATTTGATGTCCCAGTGGAGAAAATACACTTTTTTCTTTCTCTCCCTGCCCTCCCACTTTGCTTTATGGCACCTTCTCCTGATTTTTCACTCCTCTAATAATTGTACTCCTATAAAAACTGTTTCATGTTTCACTTGAAAAAATATTGGAGCATGGAAAGCTATGGACACACTCATGGTTGCTCAGAAAGTCTTGGAAAGGTCTGGATTGAAGACTCCCAGCCTTAAAAGTGTGTGCTAACCATAAGGTTTGGGCTGCGGCAATATGCTTTTCCAGAGGCAGCTCAGAAGACGGTTCACAGCTTCTGTCTTAGGGGCTTAATCCAGCAAAAAGGAGCATTGGATCCATCACATGCTCTGGTGTGGGATAAGAGTAGCAATAAAGAGGTTCAGCAAGACTTATTCTTTGAGCACTAGGTCACTTGCATGACATCTGCTTCAGTGCACTTATTTTGGGGGAATTGCTCTTGCACCTTTTCCTCTTTCCAACAAATCTAGGCCTCCAGGAACATTGAAAATCTCCAACTCTGGCCAGTTGTAGGTCCTATTCTGAAGCAATCTTTACCAGAAACATTGGGAGAAAGTGCCCAGCCCTCTAAGTGCAAAGTTATGGAATAATTAGCCCGTGACCCATCAGTTAATGTCTGGTTTAATCTCCACAGCAAATTAACGTATTTTTATCTTATAGCCACAGATGTTTTTGTTATCTGTAAGACTATCTAATCTTCTTAAGAGTCCTGCTCAGTCCTTCACCTCCCTGATAGCACCACTAAATCCATCTAAGTTAAAATTAACTTTCCAGCCCACTTTTTATTCCTCTTTTCCTCATTTGCTCTCTCTGCTTGCCTTTCTCTGTTCTTTTCCCATCATCTTTGCCTGCTATTTATCCTGCAAGAAGAGCCCTAGAAGCTCAATACTCCTGGGATCTTCTCATATCAGCATGTCACACAAGGGCTGAGTCGGGGCAATACTCACTTTCCCTGAGGTAACTGAGGTGAGACAACAGAACATCTGTGTTGTAGGGGGAGGTGGTTCGGAGGAAGTCGTCCTTGTTCATTTTGCAGAGCTCCTTGCCATCCATATTCTGGAAGATGGTGGTGTCGATCTCCATTAATCCGTACTCCTTTATAGCCCATTCTAGCCACTGGCGCACATGGTCCTGGGTCCAGAGGGTGGGATCTGGCAGGAAAGCACAAAGGATGGTAACACTATCCACAAGCCTCAAACCTCCAGCACTCACTGTAGCCCAGTCAAAGCATTAACCATTGTTTCCACAACCAAATGTATGTAATTTACTGATTCCAATGCATTTTGCCAAGATGAACAAGTTCTGTGCTATAACAAGACTCAAGGCGCATACACTGATCGCTCTGAGCCTCTGGCAGGGTAAGTTCTCTGACTGTTTCCCACCTGCCTGACTCTGATACCTGTGCTTGGGAACAATATTAGTGCCATTTAACCGTGACTTTTGTCCCTCTGGTAAAAAGCTTCCAAAAGCAAACTCATCCCTTTGTCACAGCTTCGGTTCTGCAACGCTCTGTAATGACATCAGTGCTGTGTAAGTCACACCATCCTTCACAAGTGCATTACAAAGTCCCAACAGATGGCATGTTAACGTCTGAGGATGGTGATATTTATGGTCAGCAAAGGGACTCTGAAAAAAAATGTTATTGCTTAAACAGAAGAGCTTGCCATGTATCTCTGAGTCACATTTGTTCACCCCGCTGACAAGAACACAATTCTACCTCCGCTAGCCCTGTAAAACCAACACAGCTATTGGAGGGCAATGTGGATTTTATACTGTCTCATGCATCATTATCAACTGTCAGCAACGCTCCAGCTGTGGAATCTTTATTACCGGCGATGACGTAAGAGAGGGATTGAACCCGGCTGGAGTTTCAGACCCCATGGTGATGGTTTGCTGCATCACTAGTTAAAAAAAGAAATCATCCTTTGAGTTTCGAAAAGAGCATTAGCTCAGAAAGTCCCAGCAAGAATTTGTGCCACGATACCATTTTTACAGAGTCATTTTCAGAGCATATCTGCATTTTCAGATGTTTCCTGTGCTGCTTCTCCCCATGTATCCCATTTCAATATTTAAGCTGCAAATTTGTGTTCCATTGCAGCTGGAGAGGATTCCAAAGCCAACCTTAAACTTTGGAGACGTTTGATGTGTCCATCACAGCCAGTGCATTCCTCTAAGATAAACCTCAAACACCTCAGGTCTGGAGGCAGTTGAGAAAAGGGATCAGAAACATGTAAGCGTCACACGGACGGTAGGTTGTGCTTTGGGGAGGGACAAGAAATACCTCTGCCACACTATTTTATAATGTATGAAATAATGCCTTGGCTCAGGACTGTAAACTGCATGTGCTTGGGCTGCAGGGGTCCCTTGAGACAAAAGGTCAGATATTGGCTACACCTGGTGTATTCCTGGACACCCGGGTTCCAGAATAACAGCGTGACATGGAGAAGTAATGCCAAGGAATACTGAAATTATAATTGTGACATTTCCCCACTGAATTTCTAGTAAACTTGGGTTGTTTAAAGTTGAATTCTAAACATGCAACTTACAACTCCATAACTTTGCAAGTCTGTTTTGGGAGAGGATGATGGGTTTCCTTTATGTTTCCTTTATCTATAAGCACTGGCAAAAGACTGCAAATTTTACAATGCAAGTATTCAAGGGAGGTTTCTTTTTTATTGAATTGAAAGAGCTATTTGTCTTGAGTTTTGAAAGAAACCCCAACATTTAGAGGGCCTAGTGAATTTGTGATCTCCCTTTAAACAAACACTTTTGAATTTCAAATATTCGTTCAGCCTATTTATCACTGCAAAAGACATTGAATGGTCTCTGAAAAACTGTTGTCTTGAAACACGGCTTAGAGCTCGTTATTATTACTATTGCACGTCTAATGTGACATTATTCTTGCCTATCTTCACCCTAATGCGCTATAAATCTTTACTCTGGATTATATTAAAATTTCCAAATGCCTTTCTTGGATGAATTGGGCCTCATATCCCGCAGCCAGAGATCTGGGATGATGTTCATTATTGTCTTCCAAAGTCTGGTAAAACACTGCTATTTCACAAGTATCTCAAGGTTTTGATTTGTGGATGCTCATGAGGGGGAAAAATGCAATTTTTTTCACTTTCCTTCAAAGAGGAGATTTTAAACCTTCTGTTCCACTGAGGGCACTAAAATTCATTGCCACTATTTCAACAACAACGCTAATCTTTAGCCCACCCTTGGTCTTTTTAAATATGCAGAAATAGCATGGCGAAGAGCAGGATGAATTTTCCCTCTTAACTATCTTTGGCAGCCCTTATAATGAGTAGCTGGTATCAGCTAACACCTTTCTAGGCAATGCTGGGCTGAAAACCTGTCTGATCCTGTCACCAGTTGGGTCAGCCAGTCTCTCAAAGTGGATCCTAACGAGGGCTTAAATTGTACTTTGAGATTTGCTGTCAATCTTTTATTGGCTTCTCTTCACTACATTCAGTTCAAGCTTTTCCTTTTCATCCTAAATGGCAACCAAATGCTTGGGAATTGTCATCTGTTCGTGGTCAAGCCACGATCAGAAAACAGAGCTAAATTCCACGAGTACATTTCTTTCTGCCAACAGTTCAGCTGCTTGAATCGGCTACAACCCTCGGTGAAACCCTCCCAGCACGGGGTGAAAAGCTGCACCCCTGGAAATCAGTGGTAGTTTCGATACGTGAATTAGGCCAGGATTTGGCTCATGATATCCCCCTTGCTGGAAGGCTCCTGGGCTCGTCTGTTTATATCTGTGTGTTTATAAACTTTGCAGGGAAAAGACTCGCCCTCTGGTTCCAGGTTCAGACTCCACCGGTTGCCTGCCACAGCAGCTCCCATCCTCAACTATCCAAACGCATCTACTGCACCCTGCCAATTTCAGAGAGCAGATGTGGATATCAGATACAAACACAGAACTGGACAGGAATGTTGCTGTGTAACAATTTTTGGAAGGATAATGTAGTTCCTGCAAAATATATTTTTTTCTGGTTTTCTACTTCTAACAAAAAAATGAAAACAAAATAGCTCATTTTGAATCAATATGACATGAAAGTGCATCTGGGCCCTGCAGAGCATCGAGAGAGTTATAATTTGGGTCCACTTCATGCTTATTCTTGCCTATGAACTGCTCTCTTTGATCACACCATGCATGTCCCAGGGAACACTGCAGATTCTCTGCTA
Organism: Tringa tobata; assembly: GCA_033628505.1. Lineage (NCBI taxonomy): Eukaryota > Metazoa > Chordata > Aves > Charadriiformes > Scolopacidae > Tringa > Tringa tobata. The sequence continues at coordinate 11,236 of JAHREE010151078.1, read as the reverse complement.
ACACATTACAGGAGATGGATTTGGTTCAACACAGCAAAACAACACTTCATTCCAGGAAGAAAAAAAAACAAATCCAACAAAAAAAGAAGAACCAGCACTTATAATCCATTTCTTACTCTGATTCAGGGTAGAACATATACTGGGACATGGCAAATTCCCACTAGCCAGAAACTGGTATTTTCCTTACTTTTTACATGGCTTGTAGGAAAGAGAATTCCCCACAGGGTGGATAGAGAGGCCTTATCTATTCAGCCAGGTATTTAAGACAGTGCAAGGAAGTACGACACAAAGAGTTTGATGGTGCTGGTACCTGCTGGGACAATGACTCTCCTCTCATTGGTGGTCATGTTGGGAGGAGGCCCGTTCTTCTCGTCCATGTAGGTGCTGTAACTCATTGGGTTGGACTCTGTCCCTGCTCCGACGAGTTTGCTGCATTTGTTCACACTACAGTCCACGGGGGACTCCCTGAAATGTGAAAGGAAACAGAGGACTTGTCATTGTTACGCGCCTTTTGTCGCTGCTGTAGCCAAAGGAGTTTTGGGTCACAGAAATGGCAAGTATCCCAAAGGTGAAATGTCAAGGGGAATTTTTTTACATGTGGGAGACGCCATTCCTGACCTGTCACATGAATGTCATGAGGTAATTTATGAATCACAGGTCTCATGGAGGGGATCTCTGAAAATGAAACTGGTTGGAGAAAAGAGAGTTAGAGGTGCAAAGAAGAGTGCCTTTCAGACAAAGGCAATGGTAGCTGTAAGGTCACACACAATACCTCTGAGATATCAAAACTCAGGAACCAGATTAAAAACAAGAGCCTCTTGCAGTGGTCTGTCTACCGGTTACATCCCCTGTTCCCCCTCATCCCTTATTGCTCAGCTGCATTTTAGCAGTCCTTCAAGGTACAGGCTGATGCTCCAGGAGCATATGTTGGACTGTTTCACTCTTGCATTCTATAAAAACCCTGCACACTACCTTTCTGTTATCATAGAGTCTGTATCTATATTTATCTATTGACAGGAAGGCTGTGAGTAATTCTCAACTCACAACCTAAGGCATTTCTGCAGAGAAAATCAGAAATACAGATACACCCCATTTCATTAATAAAGAACAAAATATACCCATGCCACAACGACAGGACAGTCACAGGAGAATGCCACAATATTAGCCTGGTATCTAAAGAGTCTTATTTATACAGGGCTGAAAGTAACTGTTCGTGTCTGTTCTTAACAGCAAAACAGTCCCAGGCTTGTCTGCGACTTGGATAGGAAATCTAGAAAGCTTTGGTGCCTTAGGCATGAGTCAAGAACTTCAGACCACAGAAACGGTGTGCGAAAAAGGCTTTGGCCCCAGTTTTCCTTCTGAGGTGATAGAGCGATGAGGAGGGAACATTTAGCAACTCAGGTGGCACTGTGCTAAGACCTGGCCGCCGTACAGCCCCTTGGCAAGCAACAGGCTTTCTCTGGCCCTCTCTGGGAGAATTATGAGCCTCTAAACCACAGATAGGGAGCACAGATTTTGTTTTTCTCCAGCTGCAGTAGTAACTCCTGCTTTAAACTCTAGAGGTCAGATAAAACACCAGTCCACGGCCTGCCACAGCCCCACAGCAGGTCTCAGTCCTGAAGAATGTAGCAGGGAAGGGCAGCGTTATTGCCCTCACCCTCACAAGGGTGCATTGGGTGGTGAGACACTGGAACAGGTTGCCCAAGGAAGTTGTGGATGCCCCATCCCTGGAAGTGTTCAAGGCCAGGCTGGATGGGGCTTTGAGCAACCTGCTGTAGTGGGAGGTGTCCCTGCCCAGGGCAGGGGGGTTGGAACTTCATGATCTTTAAGGTCCCTTCCAACTGTAACCATTCTATGATTCTGTGATTCTACGATTGATGTGGAATCTCCCTGCAAAGCGGGCACAGAGCAGTTCCATCCCCTGCTTTCATGGCACAAACGTTCTCCTCCTCTCCCAGCAAAGTGGCCTGGGAGGAAACCATTCGCTGAAGGGTAAGAGCTATGACAGTGCACCAAATCCCACCCTCTGAGTTCAGCTGGCAAGACTTCCAAGTCTGGACACTAAACAAATTTGTTTCTTAATCTGCATTGGGTTGGGGGGGGAGGGAGAAATTACTGAAATTCAGTTATCATGGCGGGGAGATAAATGCTCCACCGAGATATTCTAAGGCAGATGGTAATTTTTTCCTCATGTCTTGCTGAGGGAATGTTGCTTGAAAATGGAAATAAGATGTATAACTTACACATGTTCGAATTTAAGGTTTTACTATTTCGCCTACTGTTTTTCCAGGCAGGGAACCAAAATCCGCCTTCAGAGAGGCAAACTGCTGAAGGTTTAATGTCCCCGTGGCAGTCAGAGGAGAGTCTGAGCAACTGCAGGGACACCAGGGTTTTCACAGGGAATGTGATCATTTCTAACTTTCTGTTGAAATACTCTGTGTCAGGTGTTAAATGCCGCCTGTTACTGGCAGAGAAAAAGCCCTGAAGCAGCACAAAGGATCTTATTCTTTCCTGAGGTACAGGCTGTCCTGAGGAGACTTGGGGAGATGGCGAGAGCATCCATGCTCCAAGGTGGCAATGTCTGCTCAGCTCAGCCCTAAGCATCGCCGGGAGGTGACTGGTCTCCTCGCCTGCCCTGCCTGGAGACCAGCTGCCCACTTTTAATGGTGTGGGCAGTCCAGCTGGTGGGACAGACCCGAACACACACACACACACACAGAGCCCCATGCAGGATGGATTCCCACCTGCCTTTGGGATGAAGTTCTCCCTTCTTCAGAGCCAACAGTGAATTTTTCTTCACATTCCCTTCAGTCAGCAGCTCCAGGTGGTAGCAGTTTTGGCACAACTACCTGCTCCCTAAGGTCCTTCTAAGGGGTTCACTCTCACCCCCCTTGCTCTGTAGTTAAATTTCTCTGGAAAATAACCCCTGCAGCTGAGATATGCACTACTTATGATAAAATAGTTACACGTATAATACTCATACAGAACTATAGGATACATCCAGACCCTCAGATAATAACGTCTTCTAAAGAGCTTATCTGCCTAGGACTGTGCATGCTTTCTGCTGGCATGAAATGACAGACATGAGAAGACTACAGGGCCCTTGGCTGTCTCTGCTCTCTCCAAGTATCATGCACATTCACATGACCGATACAGCAAAGTAACAAAAATATCACCAAGGCTGTAAGATATCTCCTCGGCGGTTTTGTGATGATTTTTCACTTTGCAGACCCTTGGCAGCTAGAGCCCTGTCTGTCCTCCGCCTTGTTCTGTGTGTCTCAGCAGCCAAAAGCAGACACCCAAGTATCAGAGACAGATCTGAAAAGAAGTTTATGGGACTAAGGTGCCTTTACCAACCACTGATTTACCACTGTGGGAGGAGAAGCCACTCTGTTCACCTTGCAGGATGTCAAACACGCTCCGTGTACCTGACAGGGTTGTGTCCAGGTGGCTGTAGAGATGCCTCCCTTCCCCCTGAAGAAATTTTCAGGATGGCTGGATCCAGAGCTAACCCCAGTGGGAATCTGATAGCAGACAGACAGACGTAACTGGGAACAGCACTACCAAAACTGGACTGGGCAGGAGATCAAACTGCCCTTTCTTTAAGAAAAATACCATTAAATCTTGAATGACAACAAGCAGAGAGATCCTTACTTTTGTGTCCTCTGTTATCCAACATTTTCTACCAGATCCAAATGGAGCCTTTTACTGGGAAATGAGAGAGCACTACCAGACCCAGTCTTTGCAGCTCCTGGACATCCTTTATCCTACTGCCCCAGCCCAAGGTGAGGGATTTAAGAGTAGCCCAGCAGAAGGCAGGTCTAGCTACGGGCAACACAAAGAAGAATTCAGTGTGGGGAACAACTCCAGTATCAAATGAGAACAGGGAGCTGCGAGCCATGAATAGTGTATTTATTGCATGTAGCTCCTTTCTTAGTTCATGCATTACCCACAAGCAGACTTAGATTTATATAAAAGTTTCCTCATTATTTGAAATGGTTTGTGCAAGGGGATTTCGGATGCCAGATGAATCCTTGACTTTCCATAGAGACTTCAGACTTTCAAGTGACTGTACGTGCTGGACTTGCTCGAGTTCTGGGCAGAAAACATTGTAGATCTACTAAGGTAAAAGGATATAGGCTGCTTTCACAGGATCTCTTAAGTATATTCACTGTGGAAGTGACAGAGTCCAAGGAATATGAAGCAGTTCTCATTCCCACTGTCCGTCCAAAGACTCTTCGTTCCAGCAGCTCCAGTAACAGTCTCTGGGGATGCCAAGAGCCTGGTGTTTTGGGAAAGTTTACGCTAGACTGGCCAAAATGGACAAGCAGCTAGGCTGGCATTGACTAATAAGTCCTCTGTGCAGCTTCAGCTGCTGTTCCAGATACCTGAAAATAAAGCAATTACTGTCCCAGGGCCTCTGTCTAGGAATCACCTTTGGCTTTCATTCGAAAGAGCAAAATAAGGGATTTCAGTGATTTCTGAACCTGACTCAGCTGTGGTCAGTGGGCTATTTCCTCTTCTTTCTCTCCCCTTCTTCCTAACCTTCATTCCTCCTCTCTTCCCATCTTTTTTTCTTTATAAATCTGCCACTTTTTGGTGTAAGCAAGTCCCCATTTGGTCATCTCAGCTTTAATCTTTACACTTGAAATTAGATTTTAAACTTTTTTTGTGTTGTTTTTCAGTGAGGGAAGTAAGAATGGACATACTTGTGGTTCCCTCTTAGGGGCAGGGATGAGAGCTACCAGTGCAGAATCACAGCTCCTCAAAACTTGCATCTAACTGCACTTTAACCCTGCCTCTCATCCTGCTCTTGGGAATGCCCCGGGAGGAGGTTCACTCTGAAAAGGATTGTGAATCCGCAGCTGGAAAAGGACGGAAAAAGACATCCAGGTTACAAAACTCAAGCTGCACGAGGAAAGCACAGAGGCTCAGCAGGGTCTGAAAGAATCGTGTTTATCACAGGCAGGTAAATGCGAACAGGAGGTAATTGCACACTCTGCTGCTCTGGCTGGGGACTGGAACAACACAGCAAATCCCACTAGAGGGCTCACACGCTACTTAAAGGGGATTTTTATTCTTATAGACATTATAGATGGTCCCTTTGTTTTGTTTTGAGAAAATTACTGTGGCATAAAACCGTTCTGAGATCCCTGAACCTCAGCATTATTTTAATATTCTGAAGCAAGAGAACACCTCCAAAGCATTTAAAACCCACTGACTTCACTATTTTACCCAGACAAAAGTCATAACCTCAGTTGGAATTGCACAGTGAAGTTTGCCTGCATCCATACACGCATCCAGCACATCAGAATATTCTTTCACATTTGAAGATCACACAAATTTTGGAATGTCTTTTTGAAAATCACTTTCTGAGTTTAGCTACAAAAGCAGATCTGTAGTAGCTCAGTAAATACAGTCAAAATTCAGAATGTCTGCTGGTTGGTTCACTCCTTGCATTTAGAATTTATGTAATATATAAGGAAAAATCTATTATTAAAATGAAATGTAAATTGGGTGAAACTTTATGTAGCATTTTCTAAATAATCCTCTTCCCTTATTTATTGGAATTAAATACGTGAAAGATTGTTTTGTTTTGTTTTAAATATAAATGATTATATTTATATCACAAAAGCATCTAAAGGTCCCAACAGAAATCCAGGCCTAGTGTGTTGGGAACTGTACAAGCACATTGTAGGAGACAGATCTTTCCCTGAATTGGCTATAAATGAAATAAAAATAAAAGACACAAGCCCTGCAAAGCACAAAGGTCACAAGCCACGCTACCAGTCCCTGAGTGAATGCAAAGAGAGATGAAGAATATACAGAACATCTTGCAATAAACCCATGAAAAGCCAGATTTCTATTTTCTGTGTGCTATTTTTCAGTGCTACAAATACAAGACCATCTAAGAGGGTGTAAGAAGCAAGAGGATTTTAATTTTTTTATGCTGGATTTTAACTGCCTTGTGTTTGCACACTAATCCCTTGAAACCCCTTGAAACCCCTTGAAACGCAAGCACTAGGGGTTGTTCTGTGCAAGCAGCTGACTGTGAAGGCAAGGACCAAATTTTGAGGCCAAATTCTGCATCCAAGTCTGATAATACTGTGAACTTTCGCAAAATTTCTACTTCTGAATCTTGCAATAATACAGAAATCCCAACTTTTCCCCCTAAAGCAGAGACCCCTCTCACTGCCTGAATATCCCCTACACACAGTTAGTAGACAGTTATCTGGGAAATTCTTTCCAATTTGGGACTAAAGCAGGAAAACTGGTCCAAAACAACTGGTTTCCACGTTGTTTTGCACTTGGAGGGATGGCTCTGCAAAACAGCTTGGAGAGGTTCTTCAAAACCCCCTTCTCCCACCCTGCTGAGGACCAAACCAACTCATCACACTATACCTCACGGCAGCCAGACCTGCTTCTGGTTGCTAAGAAAAAGAAGAAAAGCTGGAAACTGTCCCTTACCATCACCCAGCTCCCTCCACTGTCGGGTTTCCTACAGCTTTATCACTCCTAGAATACAGAAACCCTTCTCTCCACGAGCAGAAAACGCTCGCGCTTCAAGTACAGGTGAAACACAGAATAAAGGCTGCTCCCTCTAATGAGGCAGCTGGAACCCGGTAAGAGTGTGTGCTTGAAAAACAAGAGAGGGAAGGAGAGGCAGAGAGAGGGAGGGGGAACAGGGTTTGTTATTCAGGCCGTGGTTTGAGTTAACTTGTATTGAGAGTGGGTTTTGCCAGGCAGCTGATGGGCAGAGGAACAAGGATCTGGAGTGGCCCAGCTCCTGACAATGAACTGAGGTGGACGTGGAGGGAAAGGGGAAATTTTTCGCCATGAATGGGAGGAGAGGGTGGATAAGTCAGATGAATGTTCTCATTTCTTGGGTGGATTGGAGCTCTTGTGCTAACAAGTTATCAAAAGGCAAGGCTGGAAGCTGTTTCGGTGCTTAGTTCTGACACTCAAAGCAGTCTTTTTTTCTAACAGGTTGGGAAGTTGTCACCCCTCTTATAGAGACACTGAGGACACTTAGTTTCTCCCTAAGAATCTTGTAGTCTTGGGCAAGCCTGTAAAAAAGGATTTGCTTCTTGCCCAGAATAAACACACTTCAGGAGGGCCTTTCTCCATGGGTATCAGAGCACGTACAGTTGGTGATGAATCAAAGCAGTATTATTTCCCTTTTTTTCTGAGCAGATGAGGAAATTGTAACACAAAGATCACAACGGCAGGACAGCCCAATACATTTAATTCCCAAGTACATGCCATACACATGTTACAGAGACTTTTGGACATACACGCACGCACAGAACCTGTACAGAACCTGTACTTAGAGGGTCTGAAAAGCACAAATACATGTCGCCTGTGTCAGCTCAGCAGATGTGACAGGACTTCTTGTTCCCTAGGCCCTCCAAAATCTGCTAGAATGAGTCAGACAAGCAGTAGCATAATAGGAGGAAACACTCTCTGCATGTTGGTCTGACGCTGCCAGCAACTGATGCAGGGCCACAAAGGGCTTCCTCACATGATCATGGGAGCACGTTGCCTGTGCCATACGTGAAGCTGGTTCTGCCACCTCCCTCCTTGTGACTGGTTCACCTCTCCGCAGGGTGGAGCTCAGACCTGCACAGCACCATGAACAAGCCTCGTTCATTCACTCAGGATCCCACCCTGCACTGCCCTCAAAGCTTTCAAGGACAGCTTAGGAAGACTAGCCTTGGTAGCCAAAGGTAAACCTGGTGACTATCAAGAAAGTCCAACCTGATGCTGCTCTCAAGATCCATCCTTTTGCCTGTGTTATCCAGGGATGGTGTTTTTAAGGAAATAACTACTTTTCCTATGTTTCAGCCTCAATTCTGAGACCGGCAACACTACCATGAAGTTCTTATGAAGTCCAGAAATGATACCAAGGTGCAACTGGGCAAGATTAAATTCAGTCTACAAATGATCACCATCAAAGACCAACTGACGCAAAGACCTTTATCTCGTAGTGAAATCAGCATCTACTGTATACTTACGAGGAAAAAGAACATTCTGCTGTTTGAAGTCTTTAACACCATCATCTCGCTATAGAAGCCTGCAAGTGCGAGGCTGCTTTCTGTTTCCAACTCTACACTTTGCTAGGTTCTCAGAAACCAGGAAAGTAGGCTCATACAGAAGCCCTGAACTAACCCTAAAAAAGAAAACCCCTTCATTGTTTAACTGTCCTGTATTAACAGTGTACAAATGTTATAGATGACTTTGAAATGAAGATCAAATTTAAAATTAATATGAACTCTAAAACCCAATGCTAAAAAAAAATAGTTTTTCTTTATTGAATATATTGAAAACTGAAAAAAAATGAAATTTTGACACCTAAAGATTTTGTCCAAGAAGGTGAAATTTTTTCCTAGGCTCTGGGCTTGTAGAAATGCTTTTAAAAGAGACAATCTGAGCTGCAATAATAAAATGTTTTCAAGTCTCTGAATTCCTCATTGGACAGAGAAATGATCCATCTCCCCCAGCTCTAACTACAAATGATGGGGGTCAGCCCTCCTACCTCTTTGGCTAAAAGCTGCAGAGTATAACCACTGTACAACCAGTGCCCCACAGATGGTTAACATCACTGCTCAAATATACTCCCGAACTCTCTTTTTCACCAGTGGTCGCATATATTCACACTGAAGACGTGGGAATAGGCCTTTTGTTTTGTTACACCTCACAGATTGCCACAAAGGACCTCAGTCTCCTTTTTTTCCTTCTCCATCAACTACCTCTCCAGGTTCATATGGTTGTTTCTGCCCTGGCGGAGCATGAATCTCATCACAGATGCAAGAAGTGCCCTCCAGTGAAGGCCATACAGCCCAGCTTTGCTCTGGAGCACTGCTACAAACACCAACTATGACTGCGTGAGCAACTCCATCTTCAGGATCCCCTTGAACCATGGCACATTTGTGAGATGCTGAACTCAGTGATGAAATGTGTAATTTACAACAGGGTTTGCAGCATGAACTCTGTCCTGTCAGTCTCACGTCCCAGTCTGTGCAGCGTTCATGGAGACTGGGAGAGATGGATGCTGCAGAACTGCAAGAGCAAGATCCTCAGACCATTAAAAAATGAGTGATGAAGGAATTCCAGGGGGAGCGGGACATGGTCCTACACAAAGAGTTGAGTTTGTTGATATGCAGGACAAGAGCATGAATGGACAATGTGTGCTTGGCTTTCATTTAAGACTCAGTAGATGTGGAAAGAGTCGTTCCTTACCTTGATCCATTCATGTGGTCATATTCCCTTTTTACATTGACCCGAACGGGCTGATTAATCCACTCTTGCTGAGGAGGCAGGGGGTTGATTTTGTGCGGCTGGCCATAGTCGGGGTTCCCTGAGGCCGTCATGTCTGCCTTGGGGAGGTGAGTGGCAGCGCCGTACGTGGAGTCAAAGAGGGACTGGTCGTCGCTCACCACCGACAGAGCCTCCTGAGGAGAAAAAAAAAACAAAAAACAAGTGCTCAGAGTCATGACTAAACCAGTAACTCCACTCTCATTCTCTCTTTGAGCTGGTGAGCACCTGCGAGGGCCCCACAGCTGCCCAGCGCTGTCTGAAATTGCCATCTGCCAGGATCGCAGATTGAATCAGATTCTTTGGGGTCCAGTAACCCGTATGCAAAACCGGTGGGTTGCTTTGCTGGCTGCTGCGTTGCTCTGGGTGGGGCAAGAGTTAAGGTTAACTTGACTTCTGCAAACAGTCAAGGTGGCTGCTGGGTGCGACACCCTTCTCATCCCTTGCTGGAACCAGCTTCATCTGCAGTTTCACCCCGTTACCTGCCCACCTGCCTGCACTTGCTGGTCCAAGCCCAACCAAAGAGATACGTAGTATGTAACATTTCTGGAGTGCCCTTTGAAGGTCTATACGTCTTCTTTCAAAGGGGTTTGTGTGGTGTTTATATTTTGAGGTTACTAGTGAAGGAGAAGCAGTCAGTACAGGTCAGAGTTATGGGTGTTAGTGGTGGGACAAAAAATGCATTACTTTACCCTTTTTGTTTATTTTGTGGGAAATGTAGGACTCGTGAGTTACCAAACTCTGCATTTCTAGAAATGCTCAAAAACAGGAAATATTTATCCTTTTTTTTTTTTTTTTCCCCCTTGCTGAAACACCAAAAGTTGACAAAAAGTTCTGACTATCAATTTCCCTGTGTTGATGCGCTTGGCTTTTCTAAATGAAGCGTGCCAGGCTCGTACAGGCTTTGGCACTGGCCTGCCTTATTCAAAGTGCATCTGACAGGGTCTGCGTGTTCTTTATGGAGCTGAGCTAACCGCACATAACACAGCTGCCATTATGGCTGGCGAGCCAGAAACTGAACCAGGAACCTCCCAAACGAAAAGCACACGCTACTTTAATGTGAGTTAATGGGGCAGACCTCCGAAACAAAGCCAGCAACAGACCCACCTACTCTGCGGACCGAGAATTCAAAAGACCCGTGACATTGATGTGCAGCGAACACACAGACACTGCTTTTGCTCCGAAAGCTGGCGTGCTGCTAAACCCTCGGTGCTCAAAATTCACAGGACATAGTCCAAAACATGAGCTTTTAAAAATAATAAATGATTGCGCTCGCTCTCTCCCTCCCTCCCCCCAGTAGTCATTTCTGAGGTTAGTTTTGCAAACTTTTTCCACAACCAGGGAGGGAAACAGAAATTCTCAAAACTTAGAAAAGTGCAGCTGCTGGAATCCTCCAATTACACGAGAATCTAAGTGCAAATCAGATATTACCAGGCTCGTAATATCATCACAAAATATGTCAATAGTTAGAGTCTACCGGGTAAATATGAGAATCCCTCTCAGCTTGAAATTAACCCACTTAGAAAGAAAGAGTCAGGTCAGTGCTCTGCATTTACAAATATCAGCACTTTTCTATCTCAGATCTCAGATCACATAACAAAACCAAATAGGCCTCAGTAGTCTGGAGTTTAAGAGGGCCTGACTAAGCTTGAATTCAGGGGAACCCTCAAACATCTGCGTAAGTCCTGCTGAAATTACAGTATTTGCTATAAAAATTTTGTGAGCAGCCTCTCACACTGATCAGCTGTGATGGTTATAGCTTTTAAACAACAAAAATGAGAGCTTTTACCCCACGCTGCCTAAAGGTGCATGTTGCAAGGAGCTCAGAGTGCGTTCATCCTTTCCAGCAGCTTGTTCTTGGTGGATCCACAACCTTTCAAGAATAACCCCTCCTTTTTTCTGCTTTAATTAGAGTAAGCCA
>JAHREE010151070.1:88348-120341 GCA_033628505.1 Tringa tobata | reverse complement strand
CCAGCTCTTGCCCTACCATCTGTAAGGAGGGTATGAAAGCTCTCAACAGGAATTTTACAACATTTTCATGAAAACACCTCTGGATTAGAGGGCCCAAGAAAGACCTCACCTAGAGAAGGTTCAGTCAGCAGCAGAACAGCAGAACAGAAATGTCGAGTGCTGGTCATAGCTATTGAAAGGTGAAGAGCCTGCTGGTCATTCTGGTAGACAAGCCCACACAACCCATATACCTTTTCATATTTGATGTACATATACATCATTTCCCCTGTACCAAGATTTGCCGTTTTCTGGCTTCATGCTGCTTACACAGCCACATAGAATCACGGAATCACAGAACGGTTGGGGTTGGAAGGGACCTCTGGAGATCATCCAGTCCAACCCCCTGCCAGAGCAGGACCACCCAGAGCAGGCTGGACAGGAGCGTGTCCAGGCGGGTTTGGAATGTCTCCAGAGCTGGAGACTCCACCAGCTCTTTGGGCAGCCTCTTCGGGCAGCCTCTTCCAGGGCTCTGCTCTGTTTGCCCAAGAACTGCAACATGGCTGGAGGGAAAAGCCCCCAGCCAATGCCCCCTCCCTTGGAGGAGCACCATCAGCTCCCCACCAGACAAAGGCACTGCTCTTGCCCAACAGCCACAGACTCGGTGCAGCGACAACGTGGAGAGGGACACCAGTGGATGAGGGAGATTGAAACACCCAGGTCACCCCTCAGCTGGAAAGCAAGCTTAGCGTTATTTATAAAACCTCACTATCCCTAGAGACACTGTCCTTTTTGCCTTTGACTAATACAGTTTACACATTTTTATTGGTTTCTCGCATTTTGCTTTCCTTATCTTGACATCCAGCACCTGAAATCTACTTTACTGGGTTTTATCTCCTAGTGCAATAAACCTCTATTAAATTTACCGAAATCATGAAAGTTAAGTTTGCCTAAAATGCCTCAACTCCAACTTTCTTACTATTTTGAGATTGGTTTGTACCTTTATATATATACATATATACATATAATGAGCTAACCAGCCACCATAACACAGCCATGTATGACTCAGTGGTAATACTGAATATTTTCAGGGCTTTGAAAGACAAAGATAACATTTTGTATTCAGCACAGATGACTCGTTAAAGACTAATTGCTGTCAGATTCCGGTCAGAATCTCCATACAGGGGTGTAGCTGAAAGGATATTTGTTAACTGATAATAGACGGACTATCATACTATAAAATATTCAGGACAAAAAAAACATATGCAAGAAAAAAATGTCATTAAAGTTCAAGCAGTTTTCTGTAAAGCTGAGATAATAAAGTGACTTTAGCAATTATAAGGTGAAATCTTCAAAGCAAATTGCCCAGAATCAATGAAAGTCAAGTCCTTGTTTTTCTATTTATTTTTTTTTAACATTTTCTGCATATGTATCAATACAGATGTAATATTTCTGGTTTATTGTGGCATAACAGCCATGACGGCTAATAAATTATTTCACAGATTGAAAAAAAATAATATATATTTATAAAGGCCCTGGTGTAGTGGTTTGTGGGAGCCAGGGAAGTACTAATTCCAGTCACCCACAGCCATTGACCAATGTCTGCGGTCAGATCACTTGACCTTCTCGTTCTTCACCCATCCTCGCTGGAAAGTGTATTAAATGCATCGCCCCTGGAAAATGACAGCGTGCCTTCGTGCATTAACGTGTGTTTTACTGCATATAGGGTATTGTACTTCCCCTCCCCCCTTCAGTTTGCAGTTTCTGGTTTCCTAAAGTGTTATGCAGAATCCTGTGCAAGTGATGTTCTACATTTCCTAAACCTTTTATATCCTCAAAGTTTGAGAAATTAGATAGTACTAGCTTTCCTCTCTTGGATTTCTAAAGACATTTCAGGCTTGTCTTTTATCTAAATCATTTTATGGGCCATTAATTGAATAGATAATGTTTCTCCGCAAAGTCTGAAGGGTCATTTAGCATTTTCAGCATGACTATAACATGAACACAGTGTATTTTCAGCCAGAAGGTTAATTTTTTGATTTTTTTTACAGTTTGAACAACCAACAAGCGAGCCAGCCTTTGATATCCACTGTTCTTGATAAATGTAAATCTTTCTGCTGATATTAAGCAGAACAAAGAGGTTTTTGCTTAAATTGGCATAACATCTAACACCACGGTTGCAAGTTGTGAAAGGGCAATGGAGGCATGAACTATTGGTTTTAACAGGACAGAATAAAATCCCCCAAAGGCCTAGCCACTAGCTCCCACGAAACTCAGAGAAATTTTTCACATGCTAACTAGTAAAATGAGCATTTTTAAAGAAAAATCTAGTTATAATATGCAATTCAACTCAAAGTCAGTTCTGTAAAACAGTTTCATCTCGTGCTACCGGGCTTTTTTAATCATCCAGTTGAAAGTGCTGCCCAAGGAATCACTGCCATTGGTGGTCTGGTGGCATGAGGAGCCTTACTGCCTTATGTTACGTAGGGTCACAGCAAGTCAAACAGCCACGTCGAACTTTTTATCATTATTGATAGTATTCTAAACATTAGGCAGTATTCAAACTGGTCAACTTAAGCTACATTGAGTCTACTGGCCCATTACGTTGCACCACGTGCCAAGGAAGAGGGAATATGCCCCTTCCTTGGGGTCCTCCTGCCACTGCAAACTGCGGCCTGGTCCTGTAAGGTCTTGGAAATGTGCTGAGCCACAACATACCCATTCCAGAGACACATGGCCAGGAAGATAAAATCCTCTTGATTGACTAGGTGGATGGTTGTGTTTGGAGTCTGTAAGACTTCTTGATCCTTGGGGAAATAGAAGGAAAACTAGGCCTGGGGGTTCAGAAAGGTCTGCAGGTCCAGCATACGACCTTTGGCTAATAATCAGCCTTTCTAAAGTTAATGAGGATATTTACATTCCACAGTACTGCTTCTGTGGGCAATCTTTGCACTTGAGTTGGCCTAATTTGTGGCGGGCCTTTAACTTCTTAATTTTTTAGTAGCTATTTGTGTGCAGGATATTTTTTAATGAGTTTGCACTGGGGAGGAAGAAAGGGAGTTGATCATTCTTATATAGATACCTGTAACTAGTAGTTAACGGGTACTTAAAATCTTCCATGGCCCCATTCAACAACTACAGCCTAAGAGTGTGGCAGATTATGGTCCATTATATAGTTTTAAATCATGAAAACTGGCTGTATGCTTTGCTGGTGAACTGCAAGTAACTACACTTAATTTCTAGAATTAGTCCCTCTTGTTGCAATTCAAGAAGCAGAAATCATAATTGTGTGCTCACATTCCTCCTTCTTATGGCACAGTTGCTCCAGTGACTATTTCCAAATTCACACTAAGTGTTCATTAAACACTAAGAGCATGCAACTTCTGCTTCAGTTCCTGCCTTATCACAAAGAAGCAGCAGGGCAAAACAGGGAAAAAGCATCATAACACATGTAATCATATTTTCTCAATTGTGAGCTGCAGGTACTAGTGTAGGTTTTAGCTTCTCTGTGAAATGAGAACAGTAAGCCAGCGAGTTATGCCGAGAGGTGTCTGAACTGCCAAAAGAAAACTCCACAGACTTATGATCTCATAGAGAGAATCAGGGAACTCAAAAGAAACAATCAACCTTTAAAGTCATCTCTGATCATCCCTCAAGCTACTGTAAGCCCAGAAAGGAATTTAAAAAGGGCATCTCCTGCACATCCATCTTTGAGTAGCACCAACGCAAAAGGAGAATCTCAAAGGAGCATTTGTCCCACACAGCTGGAAATCTTCAGCAGGGGAGTTGGACTAGATGATCTCTATGGTACCTTCCAACACTAAAAAATTCATTGAAATCTTTACAGCTGTGTGTTTATTTACCTCTTTCTGCTCATGGGCTGTCTATTCTAGTCCTCATTCTTTTACCCCCTTGTTTTCCCTCCCTCTGCTGTGCTCCCCACCACCGGCTGTCACTAGCAGTGTTTGCTGCCATCCCCCTGCCCTGGCTCCCGATTCCCTTCTCCTCCTCTTGCACTTATTGCACTTATCTCACCCATTTGCATTGAAAGGTCTCTGGGACAAGGGACACTCAAATATTGTGTTTTCCCAGCGCTTTTAGGCCAACTCTGGTTCCTGAACTGATTTATAAGGTGCTAATCTACTCACTATAAGAATCCACAGAGTATCTTAACCGATAGTGTTTTTTAAAATAGATTATAGCCATTCACTGCTGAGTTTGAGACCAAAATAAGACAATATATCAACTTCTTGTGACATTCATAAGAATACTTGCAACATACCTTTCAAATGCCCAAATAAAACAGGCTCTTTCTCATCATTTCTTTTGTGCATATCTCAATGGAATCCCTTTTATTTTGCAATGAGCACAGAGGACCGAAGACCTTTTGGGGAAATATTTGTATTGTGAAATGAAACTCCTCTCTGTTTTTCATCAAGCACATTAGTAATGTGTCCATGTATACTGTTTCAAAAACTAAATAGGTAGGTGATTTGTTGGTAATAAGGTGAAAGCTTGGAACCGAACATTAAAGGTTTTAGTGGGAGAAAAGCTTTAAGACAAGTCGGAATCAACCTCTTGAGAACTTGGAGGGAGCTTGTGGCTTCCTGGTGAACACCCAGTGAGCTCCTGGACTGGGTGAAAGCAGGAAGATCCTACTGTAAGTAGGCAGAATTCAATGAGAGATGAGCAAGAGATAAAACAAATGAGATAAAAGATTTTAAAAAGAAGCAAACCCATCCCACTAAGAATGTGAAATATAAAAAAATACGGGCTCAGATCCACCTTTCTTTCTAAGGATAAGCCTACACTGCAATCAGAATTGCGTTTGCAGCCCACCTTTACCTTTAAACTGGCAAATGCAGACGTCAATACCCACAGAGTCCAGCAGGAGCCACCAAATACCCAGAGCAACACTGAGTTCACCCTTCATTCATGACACCAGTGGTCTAAGCTAACACAACACTGAGGTCACCATTAATTTGTTACCCCAGTGGTCTAAGCTAACGCAGTTATCTGCAGCTAAGAGATCTGACAAACAGTGATGACATCCTAGAGACTCTTCAGGTTCCTCCGTATTGGAACTCCTGACCTCGAAGGTAGATGGCAACAGAAAAGGAAAGATGTGGAAAACAGTTGCACAATTTTTACAAAATTTTTCAGTGGTGCCCAGTGACAGGACAAGAGGTAATGAGCACAAACTTGAATATAAGACATTCCACCTAAATATGAGGAGGAACTTCTTTCTTGTGAGGGTGGCAGAGCCCTGGAAGAGGCTGCACAGGGAGGTGGTGGAGTCTCCTTCTCTGGAGACATTCAAACCCACCTGGACACGTTGCTGTGGGACCTGCTCTGGGTGACCCTGCTCTGGCAGGGGGTTGGACTGGATGATCTCCAGAGGTCCCTTCCAACCCCATGTGATTCTGTGATTCTGTGAAACTCTGCAGTTATACTACCATTTTCTCTGGTGGCAAAAAAGGTCTGGAGAAATTCTGGTTCTCATTTTTTCACTCCTCTTGTCTTCACACAATTCGCTTCCCGTGCTGCAGGTTAGAGCTCATGCAGCTGTGGGGTAATGCTGCAAACAGAGTCACCATGAGGAGGAATCCCAAAATCACACAAAGAGGGAACTTTCCAAACTGGCTTACCAGCAGAAAAAAGCAGAATGCTTATACTATAAGTCTAATTTCTCCTACCAGAATTGTTGCATTTATATGAAGCGGGTTTAAAATAGATCAGCTTGTTACTGTAGGAGGCAGGATAGGAAATCTTGATCCCCTAATTAGACCATTATTGCAGATGAATTAACTTCTATAGTCTTATTTCTGCTTATGTTAACCAAGTTAACAAGCACAGGCTTGGCTGTGCTATTATCCCCAACCTCTGAAAGGTAAAATGAACAGTTACCAGAGAACAGTGTTTTCGGATAAATCAATGCAGACTTTGTGCAGTATATTAGTACCTATAGATGTAAAATTCCATAGCAGGATTTTGCATCATTTGGTTCATGAGAAAAATGTGACGTAAACAAGATATCTGTATACTCTGTATATACACCCTCCCCTTTATATTTAAAATGCATTACTGTCATTTATAATTTTATTCCTATGTTATTGTTGAACCATATCTTCTAACTCCTAGATGCTAGACTTGCACAAGCCTGTGTGACCAAAAATTTGTCGCACTGATATTTATATATAACTTTGACAACAAAGATTAAAAAAAAAAAAAAAAGTAAAAAAGTATATTGTGCAAAGTTGGGCCGTGCACAAGCCTTAAGATGAAATCGTTTGTGTTGTGTCCTTATTTAAATTTCTATATTTACTTAACAAAAGGTTTCGCTGGGGCTTTTCAGTCCATATTTACATAGATCCATCAAAGATGGCATAGTTAGACGCAGGATGTAGTTGAAAGTAGACAATAGCACAGCAGGGTTAAGGTATTGGGCTGCAGCTAAAGTGTTTTGTTAGGAAGATCTGATAAGTGCTTAGACTTTTTGCTAAAATAAAGACCCTAACAACAGTGGGAATTCAACAGGGTAATCACACTTAATGCAGACTGTTTAGAGCAATTAGAGGTGATTGGCAGTGTCTTAAAGCCCTTAAACAGAAACAACATATAAAAAGAACTGACCTCAATTGGATTTCAGCTGCGTAGCCAGTTGCAGTCTAATGCACCATATCAACTGGGTTAATGCACAGAGGAGTAATTTTTATTGGTCCTGTAGCTGTAAAGTATTGTTCCTGAAACTTCCTCTCTCATGGAAATATTAAAACACTTCATGTGATGCCCAGACCTATCAGTAGCTGGTGTAAATAAAGAGTTTGTACTTGCCAAGGGATACAGCTCTCTTCCCTGATATCCATGAAGTATTTATCAATGAATGGATCAGGAATGCCACAGGGCAGGCAGGGAGACAGTGACAGATGATCCAATAGCAGAATGGACTGCAGAGTGTGTTTTTAATGCAAAAACCAAAGTTTACGAAGGCTCCTTTTCAAACAGCTGTGGATTTGTGCCTATAAATAACACACAGAAGATGCAATTTCTAAACCACAGCGGATGCAATACTCTGATTTAAATCTATGCAGACATACTGAAGTCACTGAAATAAGGCTGACTCTTCACTTCCCAAGGCTTTAGTTTGTATCTCTAAGTGGAACTTGCCGATGTGATGAGTCTCCAGGGCAGTGACACACACCTTAGGGGCTTTGGCAGGGTATATTTCCGTGATAGTGTCTTTGGGCCCAAATTTGTTAAGGCAAGACACCCACTGAAATTACCAAATGTTGAATAGTAGTCTGTCCTGGGTAGATATGCTGTTTGAAATGACAAGGTCGTGCCTATCCAGGTAGAGACAGCTTATGGCCATCTACCTGGAACAGTTTAAATTATGGTGGTCCAGGTCAAAATTACAATACTCTCAGCTGAAATGCTGGGCTGGAGCAGTCACATGCTCTTAAATTGTTGCAGTGCAGAACCTGAGTGGTTTAAAAGTTAGAACTTTCGGTTAGGAGGCAGTAACTTCTTAAACCAGGCCATCCTGGTCACTTTTGAATCTCTAATGCTACCCAAATTTTGTCTGTATTTCATATATTTATATTTATACAATGCATTTGTATTGGTATAAAGGCGTCTCATATTGGTCTGACTTGATCTGTTCTCAAAAACAATTATCTGTATTAGTATATTCTTCCCATTGTAGTCATATATGTGTAACTATGGGTGTTGGAGTGGTTGTGAAGAGGTGTGGGGAGGGAACAACCAGTCTGTCATGAAGGTCACCCCAGCCAGTGCTTTTTGGGCTCTAGGAGGAGGGGGCAATGCTGAAATCCACAGCTGGATAAGGTGCTTCGGCAGCAGAAAATATGCAGTATAGCTCATGGATTTCAACACGTTCCAAATAATGAGCAAAGATAATAATAATCCTCTACCAGTGTGAATGCACAGTGGGGTGAGTATATACCAAGAGCCTTCTTCTGGGTTAAATCTATGCAAAATGAAGCTTTGCCCACAGGCTTTGCATTATGGCAGATAGATAGCAAAGAAAGGTGCTGGTTTAGCTTTCTTAATGGAAGCCCTAGGTTTTATCAGCAGTCATAATAATCACATCTACACAGGGGTGGGAATTGCTTCTGTTCAGACACCAAACAGGTAAGTTTTTGGTCTGACCCACTCATCCCTACTCCCTCTATGGCCAGTGAAGACAGAATAGACACCTCCATAGAGATATTCCTCCCACCCCGAGAAGGTATGTAAACCAGGTTTGACAAGAGGATGTCTACAGTGACCGCCAAGGAGAAGGTCATACATGTTAGCTCATCCCAGGCACTTAACTTTCAGTGATTAAAGTTTAGATGAATGTTTGCTCAAGGTGACTAGCACAGCCCAGAGGTCAGGAGCATTTTGCCCCTCTTCAGTGAAAGGATCTGCCCTTCAGGGCTCATGAACATCACACCCACGAAGAAGATGCCTCTTCCTTCCATTTCAGCTACAGGCACTGGAGAGTCTGTCCTCTGCTTTCAGATCCAGTAGGACTGGAGTTTTCTCTGTTGTGGTTACACACAAACCTCCCTGCACACGTGGGTAACTCCTGAGCCATTTGCTTGTTCCCCTTTGCTCCTTACTGGTCATAAGTCAGATGTCTGAAATCTCTGCTGAGGCATCCATCTCACCAATAACAGAACAGGTAAATGACATTTTGTATGGTTTCTATGTTAGGATAAATAAAGTTCCATTAATTTACTATGTAAGAGACCAGAAAAAAGTGAAGTTAAAATACTCTCCTGAAGGCAAGCCCTCAAAAATGAAGAAACATACTCATTTTGGTTGTTTGGATGGTAGAATAATTTTTGAGGCCTTTTGCTACACAAGAAGCTTTGCTCTACGTTTTGTTCTCATTTTTTTAAGCATAAGCTGCAGGCAGAGGCTTATGGCTACTTAGAATGTTAGTTAATTAAAAAAAGCCTTTAAATTAACATCCTCTCCCTTGCCATGGGGAGTAAACTGCCAGAGGATAATGAGTTTTATTAACTCTCATAATGTCAGTGTTGATTGCGTCCAAATATTGGATCCATTATTTGTCAGTCCCCAAAGAACCACCTGGAGAAGCGAATGGGTCAAAGATTAATTGATCGGTGCAAGGTTCTCTCCTTCCAGTCCTGGTTTTGTTGCTGTGCCACGTATTTGTGCAGGACAGGAGAGCCAAGGTGCTTTAAAACCAGGTTATTTCTGCAATCACAGCACTTACCAACTTATCACCCTCCTTTCACCTGCCTTCAGAGCCCGTGATATTCCTGCAGCCTTTCAGCAGCTGCCAAATACTGCTACAAAAAAAAAAAAGCCCTGGGCTCAAGTGGGAGCTATTGAGGAATTTTCTCACAAGAGTTTTGGATTTTTTTTGTCTGTTTTGTTTTTTAAAACCTCATGCTAATTTGTGGAGATGGAGACATTACCTGAGAATGTACCCCCCTCCAGGAAATTCTCACCAGGAAAGGACTCTCCAGCCCAGGAATTTGGAGAGACATCTCCACCCCAGACTAGGGAATAGATCAGTGATTAGGGCACTTGGCTGGGATGGTGAAGACCTATTCTTCCTCTGCCCCAGCTTTGTACTAGCCCTGGGCTACGGCAGGAGGAAGAGAATTTTCCTGAATCTCCTCCAAGGGCTTTCCACTTTGGATAAATAAAGCATTGCTTGCCGGGTGACAAAACTCCTGTTATTTCACAACACAAAAAAATTTATCAAACATCTGGTTCCTATTCCTCGAGCTCCTAGGCAGACTTTTCCACAAAATTCCCTCCTGCCTGCACCCTCAGTGACATTTGTCTGGCTCCATGTTCACGGGTGAGATGGGCAAAATATCAAGTCTACAGAAAGGAGGGAAAAGAAACATTTCTGCTCCCTGAGTTGCTTCCCTGTGGGGGATCCAAGAAGCAGCAGCAGCAGCAGAAGGGAAGCGGAGCACAGCCAGGAAGGAAGGGATGAAGCTGCTGTGTGTGGAAGCAGGCAGCTGTTAGCTCCTGTGCATCAAGGGATCCAGTCACATCTTCACATCTCTCCTGCCCTCGTATCCCTCTTTTTAAGAGGGAAAGGGATTGGGTTATGATTTCTTTTTATTCTTTTAAAAATACTTGGTTCCACCTCACTGAGGAAAAGAAAATATTGCTTAGTAATCATCCAGAGAAGAGATTTTGGGGGGTCTTATCCAGCAAAGGGGCAAATCCCCATGATGATCCCATTGACTTGGTGTCAGAGACATTTTCTAGCCCATAAAGAAAAGGTAACCCTGCAAGCTCTAAAAATGCCACGAATTTAGAGGAAGCGGGTAAAATCAATTTCTCCCACTGTGGATTCCTGTCGGACATGGGTGAATTTTCAGGAATTTGCTTCATTCCCCACATCAGGCCCAACCACCTCTGCTGTTTACAAGTTCCCTCACCCTTTGGTGAACCAGCCAGCCCTGCAGCCAGGACACGTAGGTTCAGGGAGGGTCTCTCTCACCTTTCCAAAATTAAACAGATATGCATTATTACCTGCCCCTTAAACTGTCCACAAAGTGAATTTCAGTCTTGATTTAGCTCATGTTCGAAGGATATTTGAGAAGCAGAACTGGTTGAAGAGAAAAAGAAAAATAAATCTGCTTAGATGGTATTTTTCAATTACAAACTCTCTTATCAGTCATCATTTCATAGTTCTTTAACAGAACAGTGGTAAAAAATGATGCTGAAGCAGCTCAGTCCTTTAGAATGATGAACTGAAATGCTCAGTTTAAAATATAGTGTGATATTAAAAATAAGCTGTGAAATGTATGCATATAAAAAAATAGTTTTTAAAATTATGCACAAAATCCTTCAGAATAAGTTAAGTATGAGAAGCACTAGATATTACAGCACTTTGCACTGTGTTCCAACAAAATTCAAGTCAGCTCCTGCAAAACCCTGGCAACAGAGCTAAACACAGGTTTTCAAGAAATATGTCTGTTAGTTGTACAAACTTCCCATGCTACTAAGAACTGAATGATGTGATAATAAAATTCCTGAAGTGTCTAAATGCAAACTTTTTTGGAGCTCATTTCCAAATGTTATTTTGGCCATTTTCCCCAAGCAGTTGTAGTTTAATGTTGCCAATATGAATGGAATATACTCTGTGCCATCTTTGAAACTCAGCCTATTGGGCTCGTACAGAGGATAAAATAAATCCCCAAGAGCCACAGTAAGTTGTGACCTGGCAGTGATTGGCACAACCATTCATGGCTCCACATTGCCAAAAGGTAGATGTATAAAATATCCCAGTATAAGATATCCCCCTCTAATCTGTTCCTTCCATCTCCTACCCAATGGTATGCTGGCACATCCTCTGTGCCCACGCTGGAAAACTAACCTGATTTTCTAAAAATTAAATAAATGAAAAAATGCTTTAAAAAAAAAAAAAGTACTCAAAAAAACCCACCCATAAAGCAGCGCCGCGACTTATATCGGCAGCAAGAACGCTGTAGAAGGCGAGACAAAGGGGTTTCATGCAGTTGCTGTAACAAACTTCATCCCTAAGAGGTTGAGCAAATCTTCCACTTAGTGCAGCAAGCCAGCCTCTCCTTAAAATAGGTGATGGTGCTGGGTATTAACACTCAAAGCCATCTGCAACTTGGAAAGCTGCATGTATTTTAGACCAGGCAAATCCTCCAGGGTAGCCTTGTTTTGTTAAAATGGATAGAGAAGCAGGTTAAAGGGTCTGAAGATAAATAATAAATGAGTGACAGCTCAAGACCACAATTAGGCCAAGGTTAATAAGCATCAATTCCAAAGGAAGAGGGATTTCTCTTTAGCAGTAGCCACCACATAACAAACGTGCTACTACAGACTTAATGGACAAACTCACTTGGTATTACAGTTGATTACAAAGCAGGAAAAATGTTGTACAGAGGAAAAGCATCAGTGAAAGTCCAATGACCAGCTTAATCTTTCATGAAGTCAGGCAGTGGGGTTTGTCTGCCTTCTCCTCCGTACGCTCCTCCAGTGCACCCGGCGAACGCTACAAACAATTACAAGACACATCTGTGAATTTTTTTTTTTTCTCCCTTACTTTTTCTTCCCTTGCAGTGCCTCAGCAACGGCCTTACGGTCATACCCACGAGGGGAAAATACCGCAGCGTTTGTCTGTCCTTCTGTCAGACAATCCTAATCCTCAAGAAGGGGTCTGCCAGGCAGAACTAGCTTTGTCCTGTCTATCGCTGGCGCCCCATTCCCAACCCAGAGGGAAACCTCTTTCTGTGGCAATTTAAAATTTGCTAACTAATAGGAACTGCACTAAATTCCGTCCCAGCTAGACTCAAGGCAGCTGGAGCAACCTGAAAAAAAAAATAATACTGCCAGAGCAAAAAAGGGGAGTTAATTCTTTTTTGTTTGTTTCCTTTCCGCTCTTCTATTCTTCCTGTTTATTTGATCAAACTGTACTGAGTGGCAAAACACCCCTCTGACATGTCTGGCTCCTCCTGAGCATGTTAGCTTATCTGTCTCTTAATCCCATCTTTTACAAAATCAAACACTGTGACAAATCACAGCATTTCATACTGGTTTAAGTTCTTCAACTCTAAACGTCTTACTGTCATTTTACCTTTGTTAAAGGACACAAGTCTTAGAGACAAGATAATGACAATGTCCATATTTATTATGTGAGATCAACATAGGACAAAAAACATCTGGTAAGAAACAGAACTTTAATATATCGTTATACGTAAGGGACAACACAATGTCAGGAAAAGCTTTCAGAAATAAGGATGTAAATTGCATAATTAGTCAGGACTGACTTTATGCCTTATCAGCCCTACAGCAGTGGAAGTGTAACTTATTACTAATGCTTTAGAGCACTTCAGCCAAGCTCAATTTTTCATTATCTTGACTCCAAAAAAGCCAGTTCTGCGGTCCTGCCACAAGCCTGTTTACTCTGAGTCAATAGAGTTATCCTCCAAACTCACACTCTGCGTCTAGCAGGTATCAAGCCAGTTTTTTTTAGATGAAGCATTGGAGTTGGGAACAATGGCCCAAAAGGTACAACGTAGCATCATTTATGTGGGAACCTAACAGCACAAACACCTTCTTTTACTGATGGAAAAACAGCAGTGCTTAAATAACACAGATGATCTTTTACCTATCAGCCAGGAAGAGAGTTGGTCTCTAGCCATGAAGGTATCTTTGCCTAAAATAGAATGAAGAAAATATGTCATTGTTCTCTCAAGGAAACGAAGTGCTAGGAGTAATACATACATGTGATCAGGTGCTTTAACAGAAGGATACCCTCCAGATACCAAGAATTTAAAAGATGAACATTTTTTCTTATTTAAAAAACATTTGTTCATGAAACTGCAAGCTCTATATCAGCCCGGGAGTATAATACTAGCACTAATGCTAATGGAAATAACAACAATAACTACATTTCTGAAGGTCATTCAGGCAACTATCCTCACTTCTGTTGCTGAAGCAATGAAAGAGATAGTGGAGGAACTAATACACCTCTTTGGGTGGAAACAGTCTTGTCAAGGAAGTGGCACAAGGCTGTTGTGCTACTGGCACCTCCAGAGAAATACCAGGTGGTATCAGCTCAGGTAACCAACAGATCTCAGCCGAGTGATTAAATGGATTATGGCCTCATTTCACCAACAAGAGGGACATTTACGGAACACTCAGTGACTGAAAGATTTAAGTTTCCACTCTGTTAGAAGCCCAGTGATTCTAAGATACAAATAAATACTGGAGATAATAGATTGTATTTAAATGTAAAAAAATTTCTAAGGCAATGAATAATCACAGCATTTGCAACTGCCCTTTTAAAACAGGGTATAATATTTCACATATCACTCTGTACAGGAAAGTGGAGATAAGAGGCAGATGCCATCACTAAACTAGGCATGAACAGGCAAAAAACATTAGCCCCATGTCATGAGCACGGGCTATTTCCAAAGCAACCGAGGTAGTAGTAACCAGATATAATTTTGAAAGGCTCACTCTGAAACTACTTTGACAGTGAACGATTGATATGGTCTGTTGAAACCCTGCTTGATGTCAAACAGCTCCGCTTCTCACTGCTTCTCCAAGTTTCCCCTTTTCCTGGCTCACACCACTGTGCCCTGCCTGCCCGAGACAGCAGGCTGCAATAATTATTGATGATTACCGTGATAAACTGAGCATTAATGATGTATGGTGGTGTCAAAGCTTATGTTCATGTATCACCTACCTATAGACCCTGTGCACTTCCAACAATAGTGATTACATTCATGACTGATGCATTCGCTTTGTACCCTTTCAGATCAATTCCAAAGACAAACACCTATGGGTCATCTTTATTATAAACCTGGCCAATGAAACCCTTGCTGGTGGTCTCAAAGCTTAATATTTCCTCATGCTGTTTTTATTTTCTCCAGACCTCTGAACAGTGGTTTTGCATTAGGCCATATATTCTATGTACCCCAGAGAACAAACGTATGGACTTGACTGCCTCTATATATTAACACAAGGATGATTTAGCCCCACATGAGAAGTCGTTTGGGTGAAGACAGTGTACATTAGGGTTGCTCACCAAGGGGTGAAATAGCTGGATAGTTCAGGGACTGCTAATGTTTTCTTAAGGTTTTCAGTTCTGGATTACTGCTGGCTAGAAAACGACTCATGGTGGCATGTGCAGTACTTGTAGTTACAACCTTTTATTTTCCAGTGCTGGTGGAAACCTGTGCTGTTAATTAACCTCTCATTTATGGCTGCTGAAACTGCTCCTTTGCTGCTGTGGGGACATCAGTACAGACTTACTCTGTCCCTTCCTGATCTGAAAACCAATGAAGTAAAGCCACCCACATAAACCTTGGGGTTAGCTGCATGAAGCATCCAGGGCCTGGAGGAGATTCTTCTGTTTCTTTTAAAATGAAGTTATTCGGGAGCAGGTTTAAAAAGCAGTAAAAGGAAGAACCCTTCCCACATGATATAATGACACTCATTGCCATGGATTTTTTTTTGAGGTGGCAGCAGTAAAAGTTGCTCCAAAAACAACTCGATAAACTCACAGTGAAATTATTCCTCCAAGGACTGTGCCAGCAAACAGAGCTGAATGCAAACTCAGCTCATGAAAACCCTGAAATGCAGGTGGCAGGACACTTGAAGAGCGTATCCTGAGCAGTAGTTTTCTCTGCTTGTCTTTTTTTCCTATTTTAACCAAACATGGAGAAAGGACCACTCAGAGATAGAATTTCTTTAACCTTAGATCTGTACCAGTACCTTGAGTACCAGTATTCTTGTGTTACCTCCCAAGAAAGACAAAAAGGTATGTGTCAAGACCTGAATTATTTCTGGATGTTGCATTTGTTTGGACTTGAAGATCTTATAAAAATGAAGGCATTTTTCTTTCTTTCTTTTTTTTTTTTTTTCCTACCTTTGGAGCATATCAAGGATGCTTCGTGAAAGATGTAACATTTCACAGGAAAGAAGTATTGATAGATTTCCTACAAAATGGTTGCCAGGAGACTTGATGTATTTGTTATGGACTTCTTCCAAAATATTGACTAGCAGAGCTGGTGTATTTTCTACAGACTTCCTCCAAAGTGTTAGCCAGCGGAAGTGTGTAGGAGTTAGCAAACATGAGGAAATGTATTTAAAGATGTCTTCATTTTTAGTCTTCTTTTTCAGTATCTAGCTCTTTGAAGCCACTGTTACTTCCTGGTTCATACTGTGGGTTTTCCTAGGCAAATAGGATTTGAAATATAGAATCATAGAATCGCCTGGGTTGGGAGGGACCTTTCAGATCATCAAGTCCAACCATCAACCCAACACTGACAAAAACCACCACTAAACCATATCTCTAAGCACTATGTCTGCTCATCCTTTAAATACCTCCAGAGATGGTGACTCCACCACTTCCCCAGGCAGCCTGTTCCAGTGCTTAAGAACTCTTTCTGTGTAATTTTTTTTTCCTAATATGCAATCTAATGTATAAGAGCGTGCATGTGTAGGGCAGAAAGGGAGCCTTTAAAGATAATATCTTCTTCACAGAGAGACAGTAAAGATCATTGGATTTTCCTTTATGATTTCAGTAACTTTTTAATCTTAATTTCGGTGATTGTGCATTGACAGGCTCATTTTCATCTTACAAGCAGCAAGTATTAACAAGTCATGTTTCAATATAATCTTGTTAGATCCCTTCCTAAAGAAATATCTTTTACTCCGAGTTACACGTCCAGATCTGAAATACTGTGCACCGTTAGCCAGGATTTTTTGCTGGGATCCTGAAGCCTTTTTTCATCAGTGAACAACAAGGCAAGGCACCACCAAACCTGGGGATATGGGACATACGACAGGTTTTGGCATGAGGGGAGTGCTTGCTTTCTCTTTTATGGGTAAGCCTGTGCTCATGACTGTTGACTGCCCATCAAAACACAGAGCTTAAATTCAAAATTTGACACGTGCACCACAGCTCTAAGATTTTTGCTCTTTCAGTTCCACATAAAAATATAGGCAAGATTACCTGAACACTTTTCCTTAAAACAGAGAATATTCACTGCAGGCTAAATTTATAAATCAGTACCATTCAAACGTATGGATATAATCTCCTACTACAGAACGACTCACTGTCTGATTTTCTCTCTCTCTCTAAAGCTGGGGGAAAAAACAAAAACAGTCAAAACCCCCAAATCTAAATCTCATATGTCAGGCCCTAGATATGGTTTTAATTTATAAATATATATATATGAACAGAATATAATTTCTCAAACTGTACTATTCCAAAATATATATTTAAAGATCATTACTGCATTAGTGAAGCTCACTTAATCTAGACTTATTTTCTAGCAAACTAATGTTCCTCATTTTTCTTTGTTATAAATGTTTTACTACATTATTTGGGGTTTGGGTTTGGGTTTTTTTTTGCCTAGGCAATTGCGAAATCAAAATCCCCTCAGGAAAGGACATAGGATGAGAATGTCAGCTCATGAAAATTCAAATGCTTCACCTACTCCTTTACTACACCCATTTCTTCAGTGCCAGTTTCTTTACTTCTCCGAATTTCCCTGCAAAAGACTATTTTATTTTTTTATGATAAGAAGATTCACGTGTGAAAATTTTAGTTTTAAAAATCTAAATTACTGAAAGAAGATACTTTTTTTTTTCCTGAAATTTCCAGTAAAAAACCACATGGATTAACACTGGATGTTAGTAAGCTGCTATTTCAACTCACTGTGGCTAGTTTGCATCAAAACATTAGCTCCATCAGTGACTATAAATGTGGAAGACACATATTAAATGCTATTTTTAGGCCATTAGTGGCTATTTCTTGTATGTTTTTTGCCAAAAAACCTCACCTGCATTATTGTTAATCAAACAGCTGTAAAATACAATCAGAAAGACTATAAAATCTGCTTCTTAATGAAACCACTGAGGTTTTTTGTGGTACTTAGATTATTTTCAGGAAAGAAATTGAGTAAAGAAAGTTCAAGATTCAGCCTTCCATAGCAAGCACTCAATAGGCTGCAAAATAATGCTTTCACATTAATCAATTCTTTCCTAACAAACTTTTTTCTCTCTTTTTTAAATTAGGTTTCTAAGCCATGTTGCTTCATTCCATATGTAGCAACCTTGGGATAACAGTCCCAGGCAGAAAGAGATTGTGCCACAAGCCCTGATATTGTGAAAATAAGCCAAACCCCAGCCTCTACAAGCAAACATAGATTTCTGGGCCATTAGACTAGCTGGAGTAAATTCCTCTCTGACATGATTTATAAATTCATCCAACTTAATTTGCTGATAGGAAGCTGAGCACTGTACCTGGGTCATTTGGTCTGATTTATATCAGAAAAGTGTACAAAAGAAAATGGAGCTTCTCTATCTTGCTCTTGTCCTCTCTGAGATTCCTGTTACTATATAACGGGCATCCTTTTCCTTTAATTACCTTCTTCACGGCTTGAGAGCTTTGATGACTTGATTAAGCCTTGCAGTGCAGTTCCAGTCCCTACCCATCTGATTAATTAGCCCAAACCTTATTAACTTCCTAATTCCAATCAATAATGCACTGATGCTGAACTGTGCAAGGGCAAACTAAGGATAGCAATTTTATCTGGAGGCAGAGCCACGTACGGTTTGTTCTTTTACCTGAACTTTTTCACAGCTGCAAAATCTAAACTACGCGTCAGGAATATATTTGTACAGGGATGCATTTTGTCACCTCCTGTCTCACCTGAGCCACGTCTGCAATAAAACTTGTAGAGATGGAGGTGTATTGGTGGCACCTCTGTGCTAAGGAGCCTTTTCCCCAAATATTTAGCTGTTGCTGGTGGAGGATGGTACCCAATGTGTAGGGGTTGTAGTCTGGGAAAAGATGGCAGACCTCCTCCCTCAACCTGTCCGGAGACAGCTGGTGCATTTTACTGTATTTTAATGATGCCAGCAGGGATATTTCAATGCCAGAGGGTTATTTCAGCAGCTGCCAGCACAGCTGAAACAGCACCCAGCTGAGGCAATGCAAGCTTAACTACGGGTGGCTGAAACAAAGCTGAGAGGTGGTGGCACTCTCTCCCGTGACCCTCAGCATCTCTGCCCCTAACTCTGTCATCTCCTGGTGCTGGAGGCCCAAATGCTACCCAAGTCTTGGAAAAAAAGAAATGATGGTGAGTTTTTTCCTCCCCTGGAATCATCTCAATCTGCAAGCAGGAAATTCAGCACGACTAGAGCAGCTGTGAAATAAGTCTTATGAGGGAGAGGAGGAGGGAGCTGGGGCTGTCCAGGAAAAATATTTACACTGGAAGGGTTATCAACCATTGGAATGGGCTGCCCAGAGAAGTGGTTGAGGCACCATCCCTGGAGGTACTTAAAAGACAGGTAGACATAGCGCTTAGAGATATGGTTTAATTATGGTTTTTTATCAGAGTTAGGTTGATGGTTGGACTAGATGATCTGAAAGGTCCCTTCCAACCCAGGCAATTCTATGATTCTATGTCAGGCAACTCTTTTTCAGGCTGCCACTTTCCCACTCACCAGTTGACCGTTGCCACCATTTCACACATTTTCATTAAGAGTCTATGTTAGACCTAACGTGCACAGTCAGTAGTTTGGTTCTTGGGTTACTTTTTAATTATTTTCTCACAGCAACACTGATGGTGAAAATGGCATTGAAAGGTCTCCAAAAGTCTGATTCAGCAGAGATTGCACATTACAGTAGCTGTACCTCTTGTTATGAAAACCATTGCTCTTGTCTTCCTTCAGTTCATTTGAGTTGGTCTAGCTTTCTTCTGCTGCTAGGAGAGGGGGAAAAAAGACTTCTTTAATATTCTCCCACCTGTAGTAGATAGTCCTGGCAATACCAAAAATATGAAAAGGAACTGCTTACAGAATGCTTCTCAGCAATGCAAACTACTTCTGGATTGCACGCTTGGAATTTAGCCCAAGAGCCTAAGATTGATGCTTGCTGCTAACTATCCACCATTTATTCTCCAAACAGAAACTCACAACTTCCAGACGAAAAGCATCTGAATAACAGACCTTAAAAGCACTGTATTGTGCTAAGAATGTCTGCAAGAAGGGAGCTGCACAGGTAGGATAGCCAGTGGGAGGGCACGAGGGGCTTTTAGTTAAATGCCATTGTTATTCTTATTTTCACCGGGTTTTCATTTTCTTGATCACAGGAGCAGCTTTTTTTTCTTCTCATTAATGTCTGCCTTTCCAAACAATCTGCAGTACCAAGTACCTCCATTACGCTTTCCGCAGGCCACTGACAACAAACCACAATTCTCTGTACAATACATTGTCTGGGAGGCAGTGGGTATCAAGGACTCTTAATAGTGCTGTGGCCGGGATCAATTGTTCGGCTCTATAGTGCAGGAGTGTCTCCCCAGCCTTTCAGTTGCCTGCCTTTGTGTACAGTATCACTGATGGGGAGTGACACTTCTTTCTTAGGGAACCTTCCATTAGAGAGGCTGCTTCCAGGCAAATCCGGTGGTGGAGTGTTTGGAAAACAAAGGACGGGCAGAAGTGGGCTTTTATCACATTGGGTCATGCGGTTGATAAGGAATCAGACACTTTTCCTGGCACTCAATGGGAAACTCGACAAAAGCATTTTCATTCCTAAAGTACTACCATTTTTCCTGAATTTTTAAATATAAAAAGGCCCCAAGTTGCGCCAGGGAAGGTTCAGATTGGATATTAGGAAAAAATTTTACAGGTAAAGGGTTATTAAGCAGTGGAATGGGCTGCCCAGGGAAGTGGTTGAGGCACCATCCCTGGAGGTATTTAAAAGACTGGCAGTCTTAGTGACATGGTTTAGTGATGTTTTTTTATTGGAGTTAGATTAACGATTGGACTCGATGATCTTAAAATTCCCTTCCAACCCAGGCAATTCTATGATTCTACGATAAATACCTGGCATCTCACTATCAGGGTAAATTCCCTAACACAGAATTTAAGAAAAATTAAAAAGAAAATCCTTCTTGTCTGTGCATTTGCTGGAAGGTTTACATTAGCAAGCAGTATGTGGGTATCAATGGTTTCAAGCTACCTGCTACAGTTTCCTAATTGTATGAAATAACGTATTTCCTGTGTCTGTGCTGAGATTTATACAGCCAGCAGCATTAGGCCAGAGCAGTAATTGTGTAAGGGTTATCTTGAAACAAAGCTGCAGAGGAAGCTTCAACACCATGCAAAGGACATCTGCGCTGCAAGCAGATCTGATTTTGAACAACTCCTCCTGTCGTGCCTATGTAAAATCCTTCTGCAGGTGTGCCTGTGAATTTTGAGTCCAGCATCATGCTAGGGGTGTGAACTACATCATGAAGATTTCATCTTTACTGATGGTGGTCTTTAATGAAGAAGCAGAATGCGTTTTTTGTCTTGCATTGACACAGTCCTCCAATGCCATCCCACAAATCGTTGTTTCCAAGCCTCTCTCAGAATATTAGGAGACATCAAGCTGTAGATAGGGACACCGATGGATATGTGAGACAGAACTGCCCATGTATTAGTATTTTGAGTCACATTGCCCTGGAAGGAACTTATGAGGAGCTTAATGTCACAGTCTTAGTGGCCAAATGCCAGGAGCTAGGAAGAAGCTTCTGTACGAGAGGACACAGCTCCTCAGCTGTGCCTCAGCTTCTGGCCTGCAAACTGGAAATGAGAAATAATGGTAAAAAACTCTCTCAGATGGCTATGAACTCCCACAAGGAGGTGAGAAATGCCACCAGCAGGCAGTTCTGCACCAGGAGAGAAGGTGTAAGGAAATAATGCTGCTGCAGATTTAAGGTGCAAGTAGAATTCCACCTTAGCCCAGACTGTGAACACTTTCTCCCTCCTGCAAAAGTTCATGAATGTGTGTCCCTAAATAGGAAGTTTTTAATCCAGTTTTGCTCCTGAGACCTGAGCTCTGTAGAGGGGTCTCTTGTCCTGTCACCACCAGCACAGGACCCTGATGGTGGCTGGTGGGACACACTGCCCTGGATGCTCTCCCAGGGCACTGGTTGAGATAAGCATTTAAGCAGCTTCCAATAATCCTTTCACTCATTAAACTGCACTAAGCAGATTTGTGTGGTCTTCAAAATGAAGTCATGGAATCATAGAATGGTTTGGGTTGGAAGGGACCTTAAAGATCATCGAGTTCCAACCCCCTGCCATAGGCCGGGACACCTCCCACCAGACCAGGTTGCTCAAAGCCTGGCCTTGAACCCCTTCAGGGATGGGGAATCCACACCTTCTCTGGGTACAAGTCAAACTTGAGGAGAAAGGAAGGTGCACCTAGACTGATTGACACCTGCCCTGGGACACACACCGAGCCACACCAACATCTTGATCGGGTCACCCAGGCCCAATGAAGGTCCCTTCTCCTCCATCATCAAGGGGTGGTGGGGAGCAATGTGACTGCAGGGGTCTTGGCAGAGACAGTTTATGGAGAAGTGCAAGAGCAACACTTGTCAGATACTGGGGTCAGTCAGGGACTTCAGGCAGCCAAGACCCAACACCTACAGAGTCTCCAATCCACCTCACCTGATTATGCTCACTGGCCCATCTTCCTTCTGTTGTCTCAGACATATTCTTCACCTTGTGTCTTCCCTCCTCCTCTCCTTTCCTTGCATTGTCTTAAATTTTCTCCCCACCCTCCATTACTCCCTTAACATTTACCCTGCTCTGATAAGATGCCTAAAAAAAACCCAGCCTCATTTTCACAGGTATTCAGGTAGCGAGTGATACCTTCTACCTGCCCTTTTTTTTTTTTTTTTCCATTATCTGTTCTTCTCCCTTTCCCATTACCCCTCACCCCACTCAGAACCGTGCAAGCCAGATAACCATCGCAGGGACACAGACAGCAATCCAGCCAGCAGACAGCACTGAAAGAGCAATCAGCTCCTGATGCCAAGCCCTTACATACACCCCAAAGCGCTGTGGAGCTGAGCACAGCTGGCTACAGCAAGAGGAGAAGACAACATGAGTTTGGCCAGGCATACAGAAACTTGGATCCCTTCTCCAGAGTCACCCCAAGAGGCTGTTTCATCGTACCCTTCCCTTCTGGGCAAGGAACTGATTTGCAGGGATGCTCTCTTTGTCCCCAATGCTGCCATGAGCCTGTTGGCCACCACTTCTGACATTGGGCTATATTGCCTCTTAAGGGCGTCATGCCCTCAGGGACTATATGGTGAGGCTCTTCCTAATCATTGTCTGGGAATACCTGAGGTGGGAATACTCCCAACACCATGAATGGCATTATCTGATGGGGTATGCCTTGCCCTGCAATGCGACCAGACCTGCCAGCATCAAGAGATCATAGAAAGGTCGTTATGGGAGCTCATGCGGAAGATTTCTATCTATCTAGTGTAATGGGGGAATGAACAGCCCAGGAGAAGGTTTCAAGGACAGGCCATTGCTCCCCAGGTCAGAGGTGTCAAGGTGGCAGGAACCACAGCACGGGGCTGACTCTGCCAGCCCAGGCTTTCCTCTAGGCACCCACGGACTGTATGACATCCTAAGTAATTACCAATTACCAATCGCCAATAGTAATTACTTGGTAGTTACTCAGTAAAATGTGAAATTACTATATTACTTTTTCTCTTTTTTTTTTTCCCTCCCCAATACTCATCACAAACTACATATCCCATTCCAATCCCTGTCATCCTGTTTCAACAGTGGCTGCTGAAATTCTTCCCTCCTGTTCCTTGGGAGTGCAACAACAGGCGGGTTAAAACCTGCCCGGACCTCTAATACTAAAGCTCCTCCTCAAATTAGACATTATATCAGGTGGTTGCCCATTAGGGGTTCCCCCTAAAATGGGGCACACCTGCTTATCAAGTGTGGTAGCTCCATCATGTGTTAAAATTTTTTTCATTCTTCAGGTATGCCTACAGGGTGCGGGGGGGAAACCCAACACAGCAAAACACAGAAAAGTAGGAAAACAGCTGGTTATATATATTAAGAAAAAAAAAAAAATGGAGGGGAAAAAAAGGTCTTTTATCTTGTATTTATTATCCTTATATTCTTTCCCTCAAGTATGTGGAAATGTTATTCGAAATTACATATAAGGAATGAGATTAAAAAAAAAAAAAAGGCAACAAGAGGGAAAGATCTGGTGGGTATGGTATCCCCCTAAAAATGAACAAAATATTTCAGGTTAGGATCCATCTCAGCATGTATTTTAACAAATGGATTGCAGTACACAGAGGATAGTGAAACTCCCCTGCTCCTGATATCCCAGGGGCATGAGCTATAGCTTTCACTCTAGGACATTAATGGAAGATTCCTAACCAGGCTGAGTTTACTAAAACAAAAACAACTCAAGGTCACACTTCTTAGGATGAGATACGTTCAATAGAATCGCTGAAAAGGGCACATATGCTCCATGCAGATGTACTTACAGATGTCAATCATATATGTTCTTACTTTTTGAAACCTGAAGTGTAATGGGGGTATATTTATGTTAAAAGGCATTAAAAAAAATCAAGAAATCAATTTCTGGTAAGAAGCCTTCATATAAGGAAGAGCAAACGTTCTTTCCAGCTCTTTAGGTCACTTTTTTTTTTTTTTTGGTTGTTTTTTTTTTTGGCTTACAGACATTGTGGTAAAGTACAGCAGGGGCTTTGTAACAATTTATCGATGAGGACTAGTCAAGGACATCTGTGGTCTTGAAAACCCACTATCAAGTCAAAAAAAAAAAAACAACCCACCAAAGCCAACCTTAAAACCATGAAGTGAATTTTAAAAAGGCCACAAAAAGCTCCAGTTCACTCCCCCTGGGGTGTCCTGTGGGAATTCTTTGAAAAGTTGTCCTTTTTTTTTTTTTTTTGTGTGGGGATTTCCTGTATTAGTAAGAAACCAGTTGATCCTCTCGAGACCAGAAGAATTCAACCCTTTGGTTCCTTAGGCAAAACATGCCATGACCAGAGGAAGCAAAAAAGCTCGAGTGCTGTACCGGGAACACTAAAATTTTGCATAAGAAAAGTAAAATTTTTCAGTTATGGAGATGCTGGTCTCTCAGTTTGTGCTGAGCCACAAAACTCTCAAGGCAAACTTCACAGACATGGGGAAGCCTGGTCATGGAGGGCCAGTTGTAAGACTTAGCCCTCGAAGTTGGGATTTTCTCCGAAAGAAATCTGTGCTCTCCTGACCAATGTTGGACAGAGAGAGACAGTTTTCTTGACTTGCTGGTAGAAAAAAAATTCAGAAACTGAAATGATCAGTTAAAATGATGAAGATTAACAAAGGCCAGAATGGCAGTCTGACCCCTGGCTAACACATAAGAGACTTTGAACTCCAAGGCTAGCAAAATAGTGATTCTTTTTTTTTAAATAAAATAGTATGTATACACACATCACCCCTCCAGTCTTGTAACTACAGACTCATTGTAACAATGCCACAACATCTTAAAAAGGCACTGGTATCACAGTTTTACTAGACTTTGTTTTCTCCTTCATTTCAAAAAAAAAATGCTGAAAATTACTGTGTTGATGTTACCTTTAGTAGTGTGAATTCACCTATATCGAAATATTTATTAAAAGCTGTCTATGTACCTATTTAATAAAGCAAATCCCAAGCACTGCAAAATACAAAGGGAAGTCTGATATTCATTTCACTTCAGGTTTCGCTTCAGACTTCAGGCATGTGATTTGTTATTCTGTTATTGCAATTTTGGGCTTTTAAATCAGGTAACACCAAATGTTGTGTGTTTTGTGCAGCTCTGGTGAACTGCAAGCCTGAAAATATATAACATTCCCATTCCAGCTCAGACAGTTTTACTGTCCTTACCTCAACATGCCTTTCTAAATACACACACGTCCGTTTAGACTCAACAGAATTAAGAATCAAAATGGTCAGCAGCAAAGAAGAAAAGGGTAATTTTAGAGCTTAGATTGTAGCATGGTGAGTATTTAATTCAGAAATAAAACAATGAGATAATGAAGCTTTCCCCTTTTAATGAACACTATCTTTGTTCCTTATGCCACTGTTCCCAGGTGGAAAAGCAGTATCGATAAGGTTATTGTCTCCCTTTGCCCCATCCCTAGTTATAATTTTAACCCAATCTCATACATAAAACAAGGCTAAAGCTTTGATGACTCAGTGGAATGATAATTATTTGTTCAGTTCTTCTGTTTAATCTCTGAATTCTTACAGCTTACATGGTACAATCTGAGCATCATCTACTGCAATTTTTTCTTCTATGGGAACCTCCTCCCACACCTGTGGCATGCATTTGTCAAGTGCATGTGTTCAGGGGTAAATATTATAGCGAGAAGGTTGAAATACAGGCCAAATATTAACTGGAATGTCTTCAGTTTTCAGGTTTGTGTTGAATTTGTCATTCATCCAAAGGCCCCACTCTATCTCAAATTACTCAGGTTCTACACATTTTTACATCTGAAATATATTAAGCAATAGGTGTAAAGCAATAGCAACCAATGATTATGTGGCACATTGGAGCTAAATACTGTAATATGGGCACTCAGAGGGAAGTCTGGGCCCCTTGGCCCCAGACTTTTCTCTTTTCAGTGGCTGAGGTGCAGAAAACACTTCTAACTTCAGCAAGTTAGAACAGCCTTGCAGTGGCTGTTGTTCACTTCTCTGCCTTCCCACCAGGCCCTTGAGGGTAAGCAGCATATGAAGGAAGTAGCTACTGAATATTATTGAGGAAATAAAAGGTGTAACAGGCTGCAAGTATTTAAACACAAATATTACTTCCCCCCCCCCCTTTTTAAAGAACTGGCTAATAAGGAGCAAATTCTAAGCAGCATAATCGGTGTAGGAGACAGTACAATCTTAATCAAGCAATTCAGATGTCTGTCCTTCTTCTAAAGACCATGTGTGTCTCAGATCTTTTCCCATATATGTGCTAATTATAATCTGGAAAGTTTAAGTAGGCACAAAGTTGTGCCAATTCGTTTGCTACTTAAAATAACAAAAGGGCTTCATCTCCAAGGAGAAAGTCTGCACAAAAGGAAACTCAGCAATGCAGGACAAGGAAACTCCAAGTGTACCTGAAAGCCTGTAACAAATAACTTCATTAAAAAGGGAGAGCAATGCAACTGCCTGGGATGTTCTGAACAGCTACTAGAGCCCCAGCTGCAGCAGGGATAGATGCCCTCCACTGACCAAATCCAGTGGAGGGAAGGTTGTTACCTTGGCAGGCTATTCGATGGGATCCCGAGCTCTAGGAGTTACAGACACATCTACAGTGATCCAGCAGAAGGCTTCGTCAGGTGTAGCAGTGCAGGGTCTGCCCTTGGAAAGCCAAAAGGAACTGAAGAAGATCAGGAAGACCTAGGCAGCAGAACAAGGACCTGGCAGAGACTAAGCACACTAAAATGTTCAAGAGGGAAACTCTTTGCTTTGGGCTGAGCCAAAGAAGAAACAGTAAACGGTGGTGACAAATGGGTTGACCTGCTGCTTGTGACACTGAGATTTACAATAGCTCACTTCCACTGTGATGTTCCTCTATTGCTCTTTTCCCCCCTGCCATACGCTGGTAGGGGCAATGTGTTGCAGAGCACACAAAGCAAAAGCTGGTCCCAAACAGCTTCTAGAGCTGTTGTCTGGCCTTTCAAGCAACGCACTGGGGCTCCTTCCCTTGGAGAACAGGCCACAATGGGAGAAGGATGCACCGTTGGCTGTGGGAAGTCCATGTTTGTGTCTCTCTTCAGTATAGTAATTTTTTGAGGTCCATTAACATGGACTTGGGCTTTGTTCTTGGCATCAATCTCTGTAGCACAAGGAAAATAATTTAGCTGATCTGTGGCTCTTTTTTTTTGCATTTAGAAAAATAAGGATTGCTACCCTCATCTGTCTTTAAAAAAGCCTCTGGAAATCAGAGGATAAAAAGTCTGAATTGGTATCACATCAATATTAAAATATTCTTATCTAAGGTCTCCTAAACTTCTGGATGTCCATCAGCCCTGCTCCCATTTTTACTTCCTTGAGAAAACCCTCTTTCTGGGAAAAGTCCCCAGGTAACAGAAGGTCACCAAAATAGCTTCAAGGCCTCCCTCTGTTGCAGGCTTCTACCTTGTTCTGGCTGCCGTGACAGGGCCTTGGAGAAGGTGGCAGTCAGACCCCAACAAGAAAGAGTCTTGGAAGAGACCGGCCTGCCCCACACAGCTGGGGGCCAGAGGTGCTGCCAGGACCAGCCCAGCCCAGCCAGAAACTCCAGGACTGGGGGTCATTGTGCTGCAAAGGAGCCATTGTGGTGAAATCAATAGGGAGGTTTTAAAATGCCTTTACATGTCAATTCTGGTGTCAGAACAGAGCAGGTCAAAGAGGGTTGACACCACCCCCCCCTCCACAGCAGGTTAAACTCCTGAGGGTGGAGATCATCTCGCAGCAGGAAGGGAGGAAAGTGCTGAGCCCGCCTGGGCCAAGATGCTTTCACACTCCCCATGGCCAGCTTTAGGCTACAGGAGCTGGCCATTATCAGAGTCATTGTCATTATTATCTTTAAATCTGCTGCCTCTGCATTCAGGCACCTATCAGGAAAAGACCCAAGACCCTATTAGTGCAGGCAATAACCCCTGAGAAGGAGGGGAGGAAACTCCTTCATAGATAAATTAACGTTCCTGCTGGCAACATTCCTGTCAGCTTTGTTAATTCTGAAGTGACATTTATTGATAAATCAGATTTTATCACCCTTTCCCATCAATCAGCTGGACAAGTCTCCCGCCAGAGTTGTTTTTTTGTTGTTTTTTTTTTTTATTGCCACACACAATAATTTGCCAGACACAAACACTTACCATCTGCTGGGCCAGGAGGGAGACGAGCATCAACCCACTATTCCTGTATGAAAACCGTGCCCCCAAAAGGCACTGCTGCTGGTGTGTCCTGGCCAAGTCCATGATTTCTGTCTTCCTTCTCTCAAACTGCAGCTCAGAACGTCAGAATTTTCCTATTTAACACATTATTCATTTGTGAGAGTGTGTCACTCCATCCCAAAATGATGCTTCTAATGAACAAGGTGCCTAAATAATAGAAAAATCCTTTACTTGAAGGAGAAGCTTCCATTGTAAATGTACAGTAGGGATCTGAAAAGAGTGGTCGGAAAAGCCTGTTTAATTTACTAATGTAAAAAACGTGTTAGAAAAGCCATGAGTGTTCATTCCTCATCTCAGCAAGTTGAGAAGTCAAATTCCACAAGATGATTCAGAAATGTTTTGCCCTCGTCTAGATGGCCAGTCACAAAAGAAGATATCTGACAGGTTTTCATTTGTAATTTTAAGTAAATTGAATATTTTACCAGCAACTGCATGGAAATCAAGAAGAAGTAATAAATATACTTCACCCTTTCTCGGCTACTCTTTTGGGGAAAGGAAATAATGATAAATCTTTATATCATGATAAAAATAATGATAAAATCTTTAAACATCTGGTTAGAAAAACCAATTAACTTCTTGATATATTGCTATCCAAGTGAATGGCAGTGGGTGGAAGATTGCAATAATTCAGGAAAAAAAAGAAATAATGTCTAAATCAGACGCAGGTTTAAGTAAAATAATCCAAACTCATGGAATTGAGCTGGAAGGCCTTGATCTTTAAGGTGATGAATATTACTGGAAGACTTCTTTAGTCTTCTGAAGGTAGTTAACTGAGCTGTCTCAAGCTTTGGCACTTTTAAATATCAATAGAATCATGGAATGGTTTGGATTGGAAGGCACCTTAAAGATTATCCAGTTCCAACCCCTGCCATGGACAGGGACACCTCCCACCAGACCAGGTTGCTCCAAGCCCCATCCAGCCTGGCCTTGAACCCCTCCAGGGATGGGGCAGCCACAGCTTCTCTGAGCAACCTGTTCCAGTGTCTCACCACCCTCCAGGCTGACCAATCCCAACTCTCTCAAGACCATCCAAGAACGTGTTCAGCAAGGGAAAGATGGATTGAATTTGTAAAATCTTTGCCCTTTTTCTTCAGTCATACATTAATCAACTAAACTGTGTAATTCCTTAATTTTCTTTTATTCCATATCCTGCAAGTGATGAAGAGAAGAGAGTAGCGAAGAGCCTGCCATTGAAGTGAGGTGGGGAGGTGGGTAGGGGGCTGCTGGGTGGGAGCAGAATAGTTAAAACAGTGGGTGAAAAGCTCTTTCTTCCAGCTCCCCCTGGGGTCTGGTGAGCAGACAGCATCATATAGAGCCGCTGAATCCCCCTGAAGCACTGGCCGAGGAAGGGACCTGCCTAGAAACATGGAGGTGGACAACTGCATCGTGTTGGACTTCCCACCCAGAAGGGTTGAGGAGAGGCTGAGCTGCTGGCCTGGTCTTGTGCTGGCCCTGCCATGGTCCACGGACTTTTGTGGGGCCACCGGGCCACAGTGGGACTCAACTGTGCTGCAGCTACGGCGCCTCAGATTAAACCCCGGCAGGTTAAACTTCTGATGAGTTTCTAATGACGATAAAAGCTCCCCTTTGGCCTTCGGTGTTATAACTATTTATGAGGTTGACCTTTAATTATTCTCTTGTGTAGAGATCTTTGAAAATATGTCTCTGAAAGCTTGACAAATACGGACCTACACAGCGCAGATCAATACCAATATAGTAACAGTACGAGGTAGAGCAGCTTCCCAAAAAGCAAATGCTAAAACGTATTACCAGCAGCAAAGCTGCTTCTAAGGACTTACCCCTTTCAGCTGGGCACCGTCAGCTCTTTCATATTACAGGAGGGTCTAGGAAATGTAAAAAAAAAATAAATGCATGGGATGCCAAATATCAACCCAATGTAGAGACTGGGAAGGGTATGACCCATTATCCCATTAGGGCCCAAGGGAACCACGACTGTCAGCAGCAGCAGGACCAGAGTGGCTGCCATCTGCCACTGCTGTAAAGTCTTCTGCTCACCCTCCCTTCAGACAGGGTTGGAAATAAATAGATGCTGTTGAGTACCTAGTTTGAAAGTCACCATATTTGTTGAAAAGAAGCTCTAACAAAATTAATTTTTTTGTAACAGTAATGCCATCCAAAGGAGTAATGAAACTCAGAATGGATAATTGTTAGTCCTATATTCAGTTTACTTGATTTTTCAAAAGGACTTTCTTTGTAGACATTATGCATATGCATGGGCATGCCTACATGTACATGAATGCACATATATGTGCGTATATAGTGCTTATTTAGTGCTTAGAGACATAGTTTAGTGATGGTTTTTATCAGTGTTAAGTTGATGGTTGGACTAGATGATCTTAAAGGTCCCTTCCAACCCAGGTGATTCCATGATTCTATGATTCCATGATTCTATGATTCTATATATACACAAGAACATAAAATAAGGAGTCACTAATATTTTGGTAAAAATCGTAAATACACTTGGAAAATACCCACACAGTATAGAGAAGAGGGATTATCGATACAAACATATGGTTATTTAAGACAGAAGCAAGGAGGAATCCCCTAATCCAGAACACTTCATTTTGATTTTAACCCACCTACTACACCTCTATACTATAATGCAACTTTAACACCTTGTTTCATAAGTATTACAGAAATATGTGGGTTTTTTCAATGATTAAGAGCACAAAGTGTATAAACACAATATGCATCATCTTTGGCCATGGCTGTACATGATACAGAACTGCTATTTGTTCTAACCTAATGAAATTATGCTGCAAGGAAGATGAGTCCCAAAGACATAAATGGAAAAACAAAGTAGAGACAAAATTTGAAAGATTTTTATAGTAATTTTTGTTTCCTTACTCCTGCCAAAAAAAGAAGTGATCTACCTACCAGACAGGTATAATTGAAGTGTCACTGAGCAAACTGTTCCATGGATTTGGGAAGAGATGCTAAATGCTCCTAGCCACGTGGAGTTTTTCTTCTCTTCTGAATTTTCCCCAAATTAACTGATTTTCTCTTATTCAGAAGATCAACTGTTCTCCCTCAGCCCTCCCCTAGAACCTTTCCGTCATAACGACATCCTGGCCAAAACAGCTCCCATGAGATAAAACCAATCAAAGCCATAAAAGAAGACTGGATTGGTCATGCCAGGCCCTACTGCTCATGTCTTACTGTTACAAAACCTACAGCAGCTAAACTGGGATGGACAGACCATCTGAGTAGATCTGGCCAGTTACTCTAACCCAAATTAACATACCTTTTCAATTTGAATATTATAAGGTTAAAAAGATAAAAATACAGAAACAAGCTATGTTAACATGGTGGTAATGGTGTCATAATGGGGTAGAAACATAAAAGGAACCTAAGGGCCCTAAACCCAGGTGGTTTCCCCACATGGAGCTAAGCTCAGAGTGGATTTTTCTGAGGCTGCCTCCCTGCCTGCAGATCTGGCACTTGAACGCTCTCCTTAATGGAAAGAAACCCCCCAAAAATTAGACTACCCGAAAGGATCCCTTTCCATCCCTCCTTTTTTCAAACCTCCAAAAAACTAGGCTGAATGCACCCTTGGGAAGGGGTCTAATGGGGCAGGTGAAAAGCCCAGATGCTTATGTAAATAACCAAATGTATCTTTTCCGGGAATTCTCTCTTTGCTGACATATATTTTTTGTGCTGAATTTTGAGTTTTCTTTTGTACTAGAGTAACTATGGATCCC